>BMAO01000127.1:0-18879 GCA_019973975.1 Trichonephila clavata
CTGCTTCTCTCATTTTTTACTGCCGAATCTCGATCGGCCATCTGATCAGACTGCTCCTAAATCCCAAATCGAATCGGTGAAATCTCCCTGGGGTCCAGCGGGGGCTTCTCCTTCCATTCATTGACCGACGGGCGATAATTGTGTTAGGGCTGCAAGTCGAAACAGAGTTGTTCCGATCCACAAAGAATTAACCGAAGGATACCTAGAGTGCTGTGCAGGAATGTTTCTGGTTAATTTGTTGAATACTGAAGAGGTACTTTTTTTCTTGTGGAAGAAAATGACGAATTTCTCTATTCCTTATAGAAAAGACAATGGTGAATTTTTTCGGTGATTGTTCTTTACCTTTGCTGCCGTATACCATACTGCAGCGCTTCACATACTTTCAACACTTGCGACCCAATTTTCAACTGTAATTTTCATCGACACCCCCGTACAATAACAATGTACTGAAGGCAATAATGAAGTATTTTGACACTAAAGCGACAATCCGACTTTAATCAGAAACCGCACATATTATCAATATAAGTATTATCTTTTTTATACGTTACCTTTAAGTAATATTTATTTTAAGTAAGTTACTTTTAAGAAATTGTATAAAAAGCATTATGTTACTTTTCATTCCTAATTTTTAAATTGCATTTAATATGCAGCGTGTATTTCATTTTTTAATGTCAGAACGTATTTTGTTTTATTTCCTTTCACAGTAAATTAATATTTTTTTTAAAAATAATCATATATATTTTCAAATTTCGATATTCTCGGGCCCCTCTCATGTAAGGTTATAAGGTCACCCTAGAGTTTGAGAACCGCTGATTCAGATGATTCCGTCAGATGGAGAGCCGTTGACAGGCTTGAAGCTTTAAGTAATATGAGTTATTACAATTTTGTTACAGTAATTATGTTACTTTTTTCTGATTTTTAAATTGGAATAGATTGCAAAATGTAATTTTTAATTATATTAAATATTTATTCCCTAATCATCTATTTTTAAAAGTACAAATATAAATAGAAGAATAGTCTAATCTATGTAGGTGTCAACCAATATCCATCCAATCTGGCATTCATACTTTTTAAAACAATCTTTTATTTTCGTTTTTTCGATGTCCTGGCGCCTCCCACGCAAAGTTATAGGGCCTCCTTAGGAGGCGCGGATCACAGTTTGAGAATCGCTGCTGTTCTGAGGAATGGAAATTCTCAGTGAATTTTAGAACTAGCAAATTTTTTAAAGCTTGATACACTAAAATTATAAAAACACTATTTTTTGCATTATTCGTTATGTTATCAAGCCGTAAAAGGCTCGAATTTCTAGGTTTCATTTTAATGGGTTTCAAACATGTTTGAAGTTTTTCGAGAATTTTTGGTCTCGAAACTACAAATGCCTTTACAAATTTAACATGCGTTTTTCTCAAGCTTTTGATTTTGTGGATGAAAATTTGTTTTTATTTCTCAAGATGTTTGTTTTTTCTATTTAAGATAGAGTCGAGAAGACTCTTAGGTTCTTATAACGTTTTATATACTTTTAAAGTTAGTATGGATTATTGGTTGAATATTCTAGTTATTCTCTATTCTAAATATCAAGCACAATACTTTTAGAAATTGTTTGTTTTTACCAAGTTTATCCTGAAAATGAATATTAAAACTTAGTGCAGAAAATTGATGACAGGATGACAAAAAACAAAGGACAATGATGACATAAGGGGTCTTAGGGTGTTAACAATTTTTTTTTTCGAATTTCCGAAAAAAATATATCTTGTTCTTCATTTTTTTCTGAACATTTTGATACTAACCACGTGACAATACTCTAAAAACTTCGAAAGTTATTCAAAAAATTGCAAAAAGCAATTTAGTCATAACAACTTTTAAATGGACAGATGCCACGCCCATTTATTTTTAAATTTATGCATACCTTTCATTTTTCTGTTTTTAATAAGCCTCATGAAATATTTTAAGCGCTTGAGTTGATCAGAAGGAAGCCTGCAACTCAACACATTCATTCTGCCGTGTTTTGATTCTGTTGTGTTTACTTTAGTACACGTTTTTTTAAAACGCTTATCTAAATCGAAGATATGTGTTGTTTTATTCTGAAAAAATCGTTGGGCAATCGCCCCAACAAAAGATTTAGAGGAAACAAATATTTAAAGGTAAGTGACTCACATGTTACAGATATGAAAGATACGAGGAAGTGTGCAGAATTGAAAAGTACAAGTAAGTGTGCCGAAATGAAAAATGCTTCTAGTAAAAAACTTTCAGGAATTCAGACTTCATTAAAGTCAAATCTTGTTAAGGTAAGTGAAAACTTCAAAGAATATCGTATTTTTGATTTTATTTCAACCTTTAGCTCTATTTTGTCAGTATCATGCTGTTTAAAATGTCATAAACCATTAACAATTAATGAAAAATCCACTTGTGGTTTATGTTCGAATTTTGAAATACATTGTAAAAACTGTGGGAATATTTGTACTTTTTCAAGCTGTGAAAACATTGGGAATAAAAATAATGCTCCAGAAATTAACAGAAGATCTATTTTAGCAATGAGATGCATAGGTCAAGGTTTAGAGTCATTAAAAACCTTTTGTTCTGTAATGAGTCTTCCTAATCCTGTTGAACAAAAATCATATGATGTTATTAATAATAAACTTTCACTTGTTATGAAGGAAGTCGCCGAAGAAAGCATGAACAGGGCAGCTGTCGAAGAAAATTCTTCGTTACCTGATAACATTTTAGCGGTAAGTGGTGATGGGACCTGGAAGACGAGAGGACATTCATCGTTGATTGGAGTATGTACTCTAATGGGGCCGAAACAGGCAAGGTTTTAGATAGGGAAGTGTCCTCATTTTGCAAATGAAGCGACAGTTATAAAGGGGTAAAGTTTGGTATCAAGTAAAATAAATGGAAAAGAGCGCATAAGATTTCACGTAGAAAAAATTATTCTGGCTCTGCTGATAAGATGGAGGTTGACGGGATGTTGAGGATTTTTAGTCGATCAGAACAGCTTCACAACCTGAAATATTCGAACTACATAGGAGATGGCGACACAAAAACATTCAATGCCCTTTCTGAAAACAATCCATACGGCGATGCCATCTTATTCAGAAAATAGAATGTGTAGGCCATGTGCAAAAGAGAATGGGTACAAGGCTTAGGAAGCTTAAATTATTATATGGTAAGAAGAAATTATCTGATGGTAAAACTATAGGCGGTAAAGGTAGGTTAACTGATAGTTTTATTGATAAGCTTGCGCATTACTATGGTAATGCTATTCGATGCAATTCTACTAGTGTAAAGGAAATGCGGAAAGCCATTTGTGCTGTTTGGGGTCATTCTTGCAGCACCGATGATGAACCGATGCACTGATTTTGTCCTACAAATCCAAATACATAGTGTAAGTATAATGCCGCAATTAATAATAATTTACAAAATTATAAACACAAACCCTCAGTTGCGAAAGCTGTTCGAGATGTAATTAAGCCTGTATTTGCAGACTTATCTCATCTGGCACTCCTGAAGAAATGCTTAGGAGGTAAGACACAGAATCCTAATGAAAGTTTAAATTCATTAATCTGGAAGTTTTGTTCGAAGACGATTGATTCTAGCCTTCAGATTGCAGAGATTGCTGCAAATCTAGCAACCAGCATTTTTAATGATGGAAATCAAATACTTATTACTATTTTAGAGAAATTTGGCTTAAAAATTAACAAAAATGTTTGTGTGTCCCTGGCTGAACGTGACAACGTTGAATCTTTACGTCAAGAAAGAGGAGCTCAACGTCATCGTTTGAAGCTTGGAGAGATAAAAAATTAAAAAAAGTACAGAAATTGAGCTGTTTGAGCAACAGGAAGGCATATCCTATGATCCTGGAGCATTTTAGCATGTAAGTTTTAAAATTTATTTTCTCAAATTCAATTTAAAACTTTAAAGCCTTTTTTCTCAGTTTGTGTTTTTTTCACTTACGCGCATTGCGTTTCAAAAACTATCATACTTTGATGCATCAAAACTTTACAGAATTATAAAATCTATCATAATCTTTAAATCCTAGCTATTTATAGTATTACATATTTGTAATTTTTTAAAAATTTCAAAAAAATTAAATTTTTGAAAATTTTTTTAAAAATTTACTTTTTTTATTTTTAAAAAATATTATTTTTTATTCTTTTTATATCTAATCGCTACCATCTAATAAGGATATATTTGACTTTATAAATCAACTTATTGCTAGTAATTAGAATTATTATTTCAGAAAATATCATGCGCGTCGTAAAACTTACTATTTGTTTCTTACAAAAAATTTTCTTATATTTATGTGCTTATTATTTTTAAAATTATGATTATATTTTAGACATTTTATACTTTTTTGAAACTTTATTCCTTTATAAAAAATGTGTAAAAGAATCAAATTATTTCATTTTAACCTCAAAGAATTATTTCTAGTCGAAAACTGTTCATATTTTGTGATCTCGAAACATTTTTAACACCCCTGAGACCCCATAAACGAATAATAAAAATGAAACGACAGAAAAAAAGCGTTTTAATATTTGAAAGATTTTAAAAAATTATTACAATTGTTATTTATGAGAATTGTTCAAGAAAAAAGAAACATTTTGCCCGACTACATTGTAACATATTATAACTTAAACCTAAAGGTTTGATTACATTTGCCGTAAAGAATGTAAGCGTCAATGCTAGAATTAAAAAGCGTCCTTAAAATGCTAGAATAGAGACCAGAAAAAAAGTTCATATGACACATTTGCAAGCATCAAGAAAGATTAAATGGCTTTAACTGTATTAAGAAAAATCAGGCTTTCAATTAATTACTGTAAGACCTGTTTTTGTGCGGTAGATAGGGACCGCATAAAAAGTACCTACATATAACAAACAACTTTGTTGACATACTACAGAATTTCTTTTCTGCGACGGAGAGATACAGCATAAAAAAATCGTACTTAGAAAATACGTCAATTGCTTACGAAATAAAAGAGAAAAGGCTTACGAACAAAATAAATAATTAAATTACATATGAAAACATTTAGTTTCTAATTGTAAAATACATGGAGAAGTTTCAAAATGTCCATACATTACACATTGCTACTCATCGTAATCTAAAGCGCGTATCTTCCTGTAATGAATTAATTCAAAATCGCTTTCGTCACTTGAAGATGCAATTTCATTTGATTTATATTTTGGAGTCATAATGTAAGTAATACATTTTTGCGATGATGGTCGGTTGGTCGGTTACTTTTAACCGTCAGGATAACCAGATATGCCAGATCGAAATTTTGGAATTTCAAACTTCTCTTGGAATTGGATTAAGAAAGAAATACTTTTCCGATTTATTGGACAGCTGGATCTCCGCATATAATTTATCCACTCTCAAAGAATCTGGTTCTTCTTGTCCGTTTTCATAATCTATCGAATTATTGACAATGTTACTGTCATTGGGAGTTTCGTCTTCAAGCAAGCGCGTGCTGCTAGCGAGTTGAGGGAAAGCAATTGAATGTTCACTGTCGGGGACTGTTTGTAACAAACGAACAGAATGCCTTGAAGTGTATACATGTACGTTGATAGAAACCATTTCAGTGGCACCAAAGCTGTTAAAATTCATATGTCACATACAAAAAGATCGCCCGAGAAACAAGGCACAAAAATAAATCGTTCAAAACGAATCACACAAAATAAAATTTGAATAAAAAAGGTCCGCACAAAAACGGGCTCTACTGCATATAACTTGGAATTTCAGATCCAGAGTTTAATACAAATATACACACCAAAATTCTCAAAAATGAATACACACGTTTTTATCATACTTATTTAAACATCAAGGTAATTTTTGTATCGTTTGGAAGAGGAAAGTGTTTCCTTAAAGAAATATTTAGCTTGAAAACTTAAAGTAACATCATTGCCAAATGATTTTATAATTACTGACTGATTGTTTTTCGAAGAAACAACAATTGATACAAAGCATTTTATCCGATTATTTATGATTTGTTTTGCTATTTTTTTACAACTCTAAGGAAACACTGTACGATTCAATTGACAAAAATCGGTCAGAGTTTCAAACAAAATTTTTTAGACTAAATTATGTGTGATTTTTATAATGTTTTATAATCTCACAAAATTTGAAAGTTTCAAGTTAAAAAAAAATCAAACTTATGATAACTTTTATTTTCATTTTTATTCACATCCTAACGGCTAATAAAGACTTTAAAAGGATTTGTCTCAGAAAGAAAAAAATAACTCATTTATCTTCATTTAAAATGCTAAGGCGGTTTTTCTGTTCTGCCAAATATTTTGATTTTTTTATCTGTTGCTATTAGTAAATGTCACAAAATTTGGTATGTATTTTTTGAATCAAATCAATAATTATTTTAAAAAAAATAGTTGAATTTAGAATTCACACATATTTTTATGAATTTTCGATAAACATTCAGAAAAAAAAAGTACTTTACGAATATCAATCCCTAGCAGAAAACCCATACCTACTTTTATTATAAGAAGCTTGACGTATTTGTAAATCAAATTTCATGTGTGTGTGTCAGTTATACTGTGCGAAGAGTAGCATTTTAAAATACCTTCATAAATTTTAAAAATTTTCATTATGAGATTAACCCCTTCTCTGTCGGCGTCGCATCTCAAACGTTTGGCAATTTCGTGCCCGTATAGTCGGCGTCGCATGTCATGCGACGAAGGAAAACATTGCATAACTGAAATTGAATTGGTCGCTACACAGACGCCTCTGTGAATTCTGCGATTATTTTTTGTATTTTCGAATATTTCTAAGAGTTGGCGCAACTAGTACTACTTTTTTCACAATTTTCCAAGCAAGATTTCCCGCTCGAACCAAAACAGAATCTTTTTGTACTTTCTATAAATTCGCTCTCGCTAGTGTAATTTTTACACGTCAAAATTGCTTTTATGATGGATTCGGAGAGTGAGTCTAAGGACACTGAATTTAATATTTCTAATTCGGAAGATGATAGCTCTGATTTATCAACTGATGATATTTTTTCTGAGTCTAGTGAACCTGAACATGATGATATAAGCTCAGCGAGGATGTGGGTAGAAGAGAAAACAGTGTGTCCTGCTACTCCTCGTTTTGATTTTACAGAAAACTCTGGAATATTGGTAAACTTTAGTGATGATAATTTGGTTCAATATTTTGAGTATTTTTTCGATGGTTCTATGTTCCAGCTGATAGTGGAGGAAACTAATGTATATGCTGAACAATGCTTTCATTCCCAGAAATCTAAAATGCATTCAAAGCAGCGGGAATGGCGTGCAACTTGCAAGGAAGAGGTCAGAATTTTATTGTGTATTTGGATCATGCAGGGCATAGTAAAAAATCCAGTTGAACAGTGGTATTGGTCAAATGATGAAAAATTGTTTACCCCTTTCTTCCGAAATATTTTTTACATAATTTTAATAGTTTCTATGTACATATTTTTTTGTGTTACTTTTATTTCTCAAATATTAACCTCAAAGCAATAACATAAATAAATATAGTATCAGAGTATATTTTCTTAAGCCTAAATCTTGATGCATTGCAGTGAAAACTGGAGATCAGTAGACGAGATATAATATATTGGACCACCCGTAGGTCTAGAAAAAACTGCTTTCTGAAAAAAAAATGGCATTTTTAAATTTAGACTAGAGTACATATTAAATTTCAGCAATAAAAAAAATGTATTTTTTTGGACCGGAAATTCGAAAAAAAATCCGACAGAGAAGGGGTTAAATGGTTAGTCTTTGTAGTATTTTGAGAACAAACACTGTTCTACGTAATCTATAAATATATTGGCTACAAACAAAAATGTTTTAAAAACCATTAAATCAAATATTTTCTTATAAATTTTCCCCTGTCCTCTTGAGTTTATCAAATGTTAATCGAAAAGGAATACACATAGAATTGTATTTCCAATAAATGATTCATTACATACCAGATTGAGAATCAGATAACCATTTCCTTCATTTCCGGTACTTACGAATGACAATACGCATTTCAATTTTGCTTGAATGTAAGGTTAACAAAAGGTTAAAAAAAGAAATTCATTTATTTACAAAATATTTGTTTTGAGTGCTACTTTCTGTTTAACAGTTTCATTCAGTGGTCACTTTAGACGTGAAAATTTAGTAGAAATTCCTTGGAATTTCTACTCACTTTCTGTGTGTACCTTATACAGTCGAACCTCAGTATAACTCACCTCTATATTGCGAATTTTTCTATATAGCGAACTTTTTCCTGAAATCAAGAACATTTCACAAATTTCGTCGTAATAAAACCTCCCAAAAGCGAAATAAACTTTCTATATAACGAAATTTTTCTCTTAAAATTCAATTTTTTCCTCTCAATTTTTAAGGTATTTCTGGATATATATTTCACGTTATACTCTCGTTTAACTCATTTTATGATGGTCATAAATATTGAACTGGTTTTATTAGGTGCCTAACTGTCCGAGAGCAATAGAATTCTGAGCGTTTCATACAAGAAGTGCAACCTTTATCCCTATTGTCCTGAGTGAAGTTGTCTCGCGTCTACTTGTCCTTTAACTAGTCTCCTTTCATTTGTAGTGTTGATAAGTCGTACTGGTAACTTCGTTTCTTGTAGCTCGAAAATGTCAAAACGTAAGTGTAATGTAAAACGTATCAAACACTGCATCAAAAACTGCACCAAATGGATCAAGAGGAGGTGATAAAATTTTTTAAAGTACACTATCCCAAGAGGACACTGCGAAAAGTTATCACTGCTCTTGATAATTACTTTTTTTAATGTATGGTGTTTGTTAATTTAAAATGTGTTTCATGTGGTTCATAAACTGTTTTGAAAGATGAATCTCCATATAACGAATTTTCCATATAACGAACCTTTTTTCGGGATATAGCAACTTCGTTAAATAGAAATCCTATTGTATTATATGCATATTATTTGAAAGAGAGAGAGAGAGCAATGCGCTGCATCCAGAAGAGTTGAAATAATGACAGTTTCAATTGGGTTTCATATTCCCCATGATTTTAGCAAGTATTTTTAAATATTTTCCATGAGATATAAAATTCATCAAAGATTAACCAGAATAAACAAAAATACTTTAAATCTAGATGTAAAATATTATAAGTCAGAAACGTTCATAACTTTTTAAGACTTTTCGAATGTACTTAATTATATTGAAGTAAATAGAATGAAGTCTCACTCTAAGATCTAGAATAAATTCCATAAGATTAACATTACATTCTATATTTCAAAATATCTGGTAGCTGGAACTCTTTAGTAATCGTTTGCTTTTTACAGCAATATATTCTAGCGATAATAATTTAGTTTTTTTTACATTTTAAACAATGTATTTGTTTTTCAAATACTTAGAGAAAAAAGATTCCTCGTGATTTTAATATATATCTAGTCTAAGAGATTAATATTTATATTCCGACATCTTATAAAATTCTTAACATTTTTCTGTGACATCACAATTTAAGCTTGTATTTGAACGATTAGAAATTTTCCTTGAATTATTTGTCGTTCGAATGTCTCTTTATATATAAATATAAATATCAAATCTTTTGAAATGCATCCAACCCATTTAAACACATTTTATTTTGAATGTAATAAAAAGATGTTTTAAATAACTATCACAATGAAAAAGATTGGAAGCATTTATATTCGAAAACACAACGTTATTTAACCAATTTATTACTTTCATTCTTGAGTTTTAGTTGCACTTAAAACAGAATGCCTCTTTATATTTATGGTGTCTTTTTTCATGAAGAAAAATAAAACTTGAAAGGTTAAAGTTATATTTAAGGGCGTACTAGAATGGGGCATAGTTTCCCCCGCATTATCTTAAGTGTTTCATCAAAATGTTTTTGTTTCGTAGATCAAAGGCATTTTCATTCTAACACCTACGTTATTTTGAAATATGTCACATTCACCTAAATTCATTATTTGCTTGTTTTTAATATAGTCTCATACTAATTAAATCTCTCGAATTCAAATTTAATTAAAATTCTTACTTTATTTATAACGTTAAAAACATTTGATTACTTTAAGAAGCTCTCTTTTAATTAGAGCTATCACACATACTTTTTTCTTTCAACCTAATAAATTATCCACCTACATTTATTGAACATAAAATTTCTGTAAATACCTATTTTAGTTATTGTTGTGGAATAGGTTGTAAATGATAAAATATTTTAATGACAAAATTTTTTTAAAAAAAGTTTCATGAAATATGTGTTATTCATTTAACGCAGCTAAACAATTTTTTTAAAATTAGTATTACTGATAAAATTTACATTTTCTTTTAAAAAAAGAACAGTTTTTAAAGGATTTGAAATGAAGATTTTTAATTTTAAATGCACAAAAATCAGTTCAGAAACAATTGAATTACTTACATCAAGTAAGATTTTGATTGGCTGTATATATGAATGGAATGTGTGTCTAATGTTAATTTATGTAGAAATCATTCATTTTTCTTTGTTTTAAATTCGCTTAAATAGCTAAATTAGGGTTTGCAATCCCATGTCATATTTTCAATCCCGGGATTTCTGGATTACATTATCCAAATCCCGGAATCCCGGGATTGGCCCCGGGATCAGGATTGGAATATTTATTAAAAATACTTACTAATTAGCATGGTTGAAATTGCATAATAAAACTGAAAATATGATTAAAAATTGATTTAATATTATTTTAATGAAACAAATAAAAAAAATTATTCATCATAAAAAACAAATAAAAAATAGTTCCAAATGAAATTTAAAATAAAAAAGCATTTTATTTTTTTTCTTGTGTTTTTGAAAAAAGCTTATAAAAACACAGCTTGTCCAGCGTTTCTTCGTTTAAACGGCTTCTATTTTTGTTACAAATTGTCCTGTCAAAAAAAATGTACGTCCGGATTCTTTACTAGTAGGTATTATCGTCATTAAATAGGAGTATGTTCTTTTCAGGTAGTCCCCATGTCTCCCTCCATTTTCAAAAAAGAGACATTTCTTATGAGAAATTTTTTTTTAAATATAATTCAGACAAAAATTAAATCCTGATATTAGTTATTTTAATCCCGGTATTTCGGGATTGGAAAAAACACCGGGATCCCCCCCGGGCCTATAAACTCTACTAGATATCTTCCAAAAATTCTGATTGCCTCTGTCCAAGTTAGCTGACACTGGACATCCTGAGGTTGGAGAAATGTCCGTTTTCTGATCCCACTCGCGATGGGGAGAAAGTTACAGAAGAAAATAAGAGAAAACATATCAAATTTCACGGTTTAACATAGACACCCACTTCGAACCCTTCAAGGTTCAACACATAAGAAAGCTGACACTAAGAGCATACGGTACAAAAAAGTAAATACGATACATAAAATGTAATACCAGATTCACAATACCTTGGGAAAAAAATTCAAATTGTAATTTAGACAAAATAATTTATTAAATCCCGGGATTTGAAAAAACCACTGGGATCCTGGGGCTGTAAACCCTAAGCTAAATACACACAAGAATTTGACTCATTAATTGGTCTTTTAAATAAAAGATGTAATACATTATACGCAATAAATACTTCATTATAGCTTATTCTCAATATGTGTAAATTTATTAGCGCTTTTCTTATTTTTTTCATCCCACTAAAATCCTTCACAAGGATATTTTTACTATGTTATTTTTATACCTATATATTTGTCTAAACTTAGAATTAAGACTTATAATCTCGTTATAACGCTGTCGATAATTTTTTTAAAGAAAATCTGCATATCCCAACTCCAAAAAAAATAGATAAACATATAAATAAATAAATAAAAAATAAATAAATTAGAACAAAACGGAATTTTTTTGTTTTCTTTTAATAACTTTATTGAAATTTCTGCAATTTATTGACCAAACTTTTCCTACAAAAAAAATAAATAAATATAAACTCCAAATTTTTTTTATTTCTTACTTTGTCCTTTTTTTTAATGGAACCCAATTTTTTTCATTTGTAACAATAATTACCATTAACAAAAATTTATTATGGTTATAGTTTTAAAATGGTTTTAAGAAATGAGTTCTGAAGATATTTAAACAAATGTTTCTATAAGCAAATATTATGCTTTTCAATAGCACAAATAAAAATTAAGAATAATGAGAAAAAAATGTGTGGTAAGAAATTAAAGCCATGATGGCATAAACATTGTATTTTGTTTTTGCTTAACCTTTGTGAATATAAATTCCATAAATAAATATATACTAAATTTTTGAACAAGTTTTAAAAGGTATGCTTTATAAAAATTTATTCCGATCATTAAGCAAAAATTCATCATTACATTTTTTGTCTTTTCCAAAAATCTCCTTTTGTATCAATAAATCGATCAACTCTCCGCTTTATGTAAAATAAAGTGACTTTTAGTAAGTCAAAGAATCAAATACAGTCGACTCTCGATAATTCAAACCTTCAAAAATACGAACTTCTGGATAAATCGATGTGTATGCTCGGTCATATTTCGAACAATACGTTTTGGTACACTCAATATTTCGAAGTAAAATCTATGGCTGGCCAGACTACAACACAGGATAATTCGAAGTTATCTTATAAAACTCTCGACAATTCGAACACTCACTATCATGTACAGTCCTGTAATAAACAGGTTAGAGATTACAAGTTTTGTGTTGTGTTGTCTCTGCGTGTCTTTTCTGTAACGTAGCCTCTTTGATGACCATCGGTCTTCTACCCCTTCTTAGTGTTTTCAGTTTCCTGTGGCGAAAAGTTGTTTTCCTTCCTTTAAGTGAACATTAGACCAACCGTACATGTAGTTAGCCATCCATATCTTTTGTTTATTGTCGTTATTATTTCGTTTATTCGTCCATATCTTCGTTGACATTGCTACACGTGTGTTCAGAAAGGATGGTCTGCTATTGTGAAGAAGAGATGTGTAGATTATGTATGGATGTATTAAATGTATTCTTTTAAAACAAGACTTTTAACTTCTGTAAAATATTTGTACTATGTATAATATATACTTTTTTAAAAATACGAATAATTTTATACTCGTACATACAAATAATTTTATACATATGTACAGTTGTTGTTTTATTATATAGTTTCGAATTTAAATGTGTTAGAAAAAAATTTTCTTCGTATATTTTGAGAATTTTTCCTACCCTCTTGATAATTCGAAGTTTTTCTTTGGTCCCTCCAACTTCCAATTATAGAGAGTTTACTGTATTTAGAATTTGCCTGCATGCGAAGGCCCCTGAAAGGATAGGACCATAAAGTCAGCTACACGAGAAACTATTTATTTTCCAAAGAAGGTTTAGATGTAGTCCTAAAGGATTTTAAACGGTAAAATTTCTCTAAAATTGTCCCAAGGCAATGATTCCCATAAGACTTCTTGTGGTGGATTAAAATGTTCTTAAAATATTCAGATTGAAATATTTGACGGTGACATTTTCTGTTTATGGAATGTATTGCTATTAACATTGAGTTTAAGTTTCAAATATGCATTTTATCATCATCATCATACCTGGTAAGACAGCTCCTCGTGTGCCTTCTTTTGAACATTCCACCATAATGACATCTTGTTCGCTTTTGCCCTCCCAGTTTACTCGTTTATAATCCCAAAGTCTGATCCCACTGAGTCTGCCCATCTTAGTCTTGGTCTTCTATGCTGCCGAATCCCAGTGACTTTGAACTACAGTACCTTTTTGACAACATTACATGGGCCATCCAATTCATTCTATTTATTTTTATGTATTAATGATGTCAGCTTGTTTATAATTTCTATATAATTCAGAATTGTATCTTCTTCTCCAGCTATTGTTTTCGTTTGCACCTCCAAGGATACTTCAAAGTATTTTTCTCTCAAAAGGTGTCACTCGATTTTCGTCCAGTTTGGTTACTGTCCAAGTTTCAAATGCATACGGAGGAACTAGTGTAATAAAAGTTTTGCAAAAAAAAAAAAAAATTGTGTTTTTTGAAGGAAACGTAGATCTTAAAAGCCTGCTGAGTCCATAAAAAGCCTTATTTGCCAGGTATAATCGATTCTAGATTTTATGAGATATTGTGTTATCATAGGTAATAATTCATCCGAGAATAACTAATGAACCTCAAACAAATTAAAGACATTTAAAACTAGGCTTTTATCCAAAAATCAAAATGTGACTTGTTCGATAATTCTGCAAAAAAGACAAGGAAAATACTAAAATAAAAGAATTTCAAATTTAAAAACAATATGACATACTATTATTTCTATTTCTAACTGGACAGAAAAGGGGCAAATAATACAACATGCAAAAATAAATTGACTCTAAGTTAGCAGATATATTTTTCTTTATATTACTACACAGCTTACAAATACTATTGTTTATTGTACATTAAGTGAAGACAACTATGGGATTGTGGGGCCGTTTCTCAAATTGTGGGGCGTGCTCCCCTAGGGAGGTGTTATAACCTTACATGGGGGAGGGCGCATGTCGAAAATAAAATATATTCTTTAAAAAAATTATTAATTTACTGAAGGAAGTAAACCAAAATAGATTTTGACAAAACAAAAAAATAAAATACACATTTATGCTTATAAATGTATCAGTACTGCACAATGTAATTTTGTAACAGTTACATTTAAACTCTGCCTTCCCTTGACAAATAACGACAGCCAGGTGGCGCTACTTGTTCTTGGGGGAAAAGAGAACGTTTTTCCTGAGATCTTGTTCCGCCGGATGGTCCCCGAGCCATGGACACACGTGGAGTCAGGGCAAGCCTTTCCCTCCTTTTATGTCTCATTCCTACACTATGTATTTTTTGTGTGTGTGTCTCCTTGTGTTGTGGAACTTCATGAACATTAAAATATCTTGTTCCTGTAACCATCAAGCCTGCATTACTTAATCTTTCACAACATGGGAGCATTACAATTTCTAATTAATTTATCAATATTAAGTTAAGATCTTCACAATTTTTTTTTATTTTTAATATTTGATATTTGGTTTTAATTGTATTTTATAAAGGTTAATATTTAATAATAATTCCATACAAAAAGAAATTTAAATTTGTTGCAAAATGTTTGTGAAATTTAAATTTTTTGAACTTTTTAAAGCATTTTTTAAAATTCCTAAGGCTTTTTTAAATAGGTTTCTTTTCTTTCAAATTTTTTTTCCAAGTCAATTTTTTTTTTCCAAATCTTGACCAAACTAATTTACTCTTCCCCAATAAACAATACACAAACTAGAATTTTTGCATAAACTGCACAGTTCTTTCTTAAAATGATTTGTTACTGCGTATATAATGCTACATATTTAGTCTCATTTGTATGCGGTAGAAAAAAATAATTAATTTATTGTTTATCAGGAACTTTTCTAGTAGATGATCTGAAATGTGGGTGTGGTAGTTGCTGTCCAGCATCAAATACTGCTCCATAACTGGATAAAAACTGCAAGTAAAGCTTTGAAATTTTGCAGGCATATATTTATAAAGATTCGAGGTATCAATTAAGTCAATAAAAAAGTTCGATACTCTGATGATTTTTAGGGTACCATATTGCCTTAAGAACAAAAGTTTTAATAATTATTAGTGACCCCATGTGGGCTTGTCATATACAAAATTTAAGACTTATCTTGATATTTTTTGATTTATAATTAAAGTCGCATTGTAACTTTAGTGTCAAAATACATTATTAATGAATTGAATACATTATTATTGTATGGAAGGGCGCGTGATGAGAATTATGATTGAAAATTGGGTCGCAACCATTGAAAGTTTGAGAAGTACTGCGTTAAAATTAAAATACTTTTTATGAGCTTGAGGTAAAAGGATTTTTTAGTCTAAAACTATTACTACCATAAAATAAAAAGAAAGTTAACAAACATCACTGTCATAGACATTGAGTCCATAAATAAATCTTTTAATTTATCTTCATTTTTAAAAAAAACGTCTTCTAATAATACAGATCATAGCAATTGATTTTTCCTCACAAAAATTCATCTAAAATATTTTAATTAAGTTCTTGAAAGCTAATATTCTCCAAATATTAATACTGAAACATTTTAATGCTCATTTGCTTATGAATGGATTGCATTACTTATTTAAATCTTGCATCTAAAATATTAATGTTTACTAATGAAGTTATAGTTATGTAAAATGATTTAATGCTTTGAATAAGTTGTTTAATTACAAGGGCGATCAATCAATTGAAAATAATAAACAGAAATTTTGAAAGATCAAAATAAAGGAAACTTTATGTATAATAAACTAAAAACTGATTTTAACTTCAAAAACTGTTAAAATCAGGTACTATTTTATTAACTAAAAAAGTAACTATTTAAAATTAATATTTAGGTTATAGATTTTTCGATTTAATAGCTCCATAAAACCGATGTATTTCAAATCCATTGTTTTAAACAATTACATCCTTTTATTAAGATGAACTTTCAAACTTTATGTCAATGTCATATTATATTATTGTGTCTCTAAAAACTCCATCATTTATTATTTTTACGAACAATTTTGAACTTATTAACAAAGACTATCCTTAAATGAAAGCAGAACTTTTATTTCTAGTCTTTTAGACAAAAATATTTTGATAAAGAAGAATGGAAAAAGAAAAGTATTCCCCGACAAAAAGCTTTTTATTGCAAATTTACAGAGCTGACGTCCAGTAAGTCATGTGACGTAAATTGATGTGTGAGGCTCTTGACTCTGAGTCACCACGAAGTCTCGATGTACCACAAAATGTCTTCTCTTTTTTTCCCTTCTCCTAGCAAATAGAAAAACAGAGCAGCTTAAAGAATTTTAATATTTGTTTCATTTAATAACGTCATCAGCTTGAAAAAGTGGATCCTGTAAGACGATGGTATGGGCATTATAATGTCTGGAGAAAGAAAACTTTCAAGTTAGACCATGTTTCATAAGGCATTTAAATGTGTGGAAGTTTGGAGTAGGGCTTCAAACAATAACTGAACCAAAAACCAAAGGCAAACAAAAAAAACAGTTATTTTGGTTAGAATGAAAATTGGAACTGAACAGAAAACAAGAAATATATTAAAAATATTAAGTCAATTCCTACTTAGGTCAACAAAGAAAAATTTTATTTTAGTTACTTTTTATTAAAGAATTGCAATTAATATAAATATGTATTTGTACATATGACAGAATCACAATATTAAGTGGCAAAATAGAAAGCGAATTTCTTTGCATAAATCAATGTATACTGTCGCCATCTATTGCCTTCATCAGGGACAAGTTTAATTTTTCTCCCATATAAAATTAAATTAATTAGTTAAATTTAATTAATGAATTAATATTTGATAAAACTGAATTAACTTCAAGTGTCATCCACTACGTTTAAAAATGTATCTGAACGTGAGTGGATGAATGAAAAGTATTTTATTAATGATTGAAAATTTGAACAAGATTTATAAACTGAAGTCCCACTGAGAGAATTCGGGAAAGTAAGAATTGGGCAAATTGTGTAGCGCTGCGCATCATTTATGCGCAAGTGAAGGTACTGTGGTAGCTGCATTTATAGCGCATATTGTGGTAGTTCTGAATTAGTTGTTGGAATTGCCAATATGGTTAAAATGCCTGATTTCGACGCTTTCGATCGGGAACAAATCGTAGGCGCGCGACGCATGGGCCATTAAATTTACGAAATCGTTTGACAGCTAGGATTTCCAAGGTCAACCGTGTCAAGAGTATACCAAGAATACATGGATGGTGGACAAAAAACTAGCAATCGCGCAAACTTCAAAGGACAATTATCCTTGGCAGTGCATGGTGAGAGATGACTCGGGCTATTTTCCTATATTATAGTACCTCTGCTTTGGTATCTTAAAGGTAGCGTGTCCACTTCGAAAGGTTTGCAGGATTGGTCCCGGCTGGATTTGATAAATGCATGTCATTTGATTATGATTATATGGCCCATGAAAGATTCCTAGAGTATCAATTTGACTCCGGTATTCTTTTAAAAATTAAGCATAAGACAAGTCAGTTCAAGCATCAAAATTTTATGACGAGGACCGCCACAACAAGGTACCACCACTGAAATAGTGGTACCTTGCCATATCTGCAATGGCTTGTGAGCGCCTAGACGCAAATCATTTGGAAAAAAATATTACAATTTTCAAAAATGGCAACGAAAATCAACTTTACATTTTTGAAATGACTTAAGTGGTTTTTGCATTCTTTCTCCAGGAAACCTTAGAACTGCTAGATTTATTTACGTGCATGATTTTCAGTGTATTACAATTATGTAGAAAATATGAAAGCATTATGTATCTGTTACGCTACCATCTAGATTTTGAGGCTGGGTATTCTGTTTCCCAAGGATTAATATCAGTTTTAAATAAACAGGTTTTGTTTATTAATAATTTTTTTAAAAAACAGGACTGTTCTATTATTTTTATTTTTCTTAAGTTAAAGTTAAGAAAAATAAATTATTAAACAGTCATTATATTTGTTTTCATGTTTAATAAACAAATAATTAATAAACCTAATCATCCTAATAATAATTAAAATAGTTATAAACATAAACATAATTAATAAGCATAATTAATACATCTGATAGCTTTTTAACCAGTTAACTGTGGTGCTCCGTTTGAGAGCACGCAACAATGTGTGTAATGGAAATCGAGCGATGACGAGTATACTCGTTAATCACAAAGTAAGTTGAGCTGTTAAAATATTGAATCAAAAAGATAGATTTAATAATACTTATTTATTTGGTTTATTACATACATACTGCTCGAAAAACGAGACCGACCGTAAAATTTTATGGATATCTATGAATTTTAGTTACAGTCAAAATTTCCGGACTGAGAGACCTAAACACTCTCAATGATTTACCTCCTTCTTTACTGACAAAACATTTTCTATCTGCTTTGACTCTAAGGAAGTTCTGGAGTGAGGTTGATCACAGTCCTCTTGCCAGAAAGCAT
>BMAO01000128.1:0-54949 GCA_019973975.1 Trichonephila clavata
ATGTTGTACTTCGTTCCGATTTACGTATTGCTTCGTAGATGTTCAAAGTGTTTGACGTGCATTTCGAGGCAGGCTTGATCTCGCGGTGAAATGGATGACTGCACAAGTCACAGCAGCGTGGTGTTCATCGAAATACAGGCAACATGCAGGCGAGCGACTAAATCCATGCATATAGCCACTACGTCATGGTTCACCAATTCCTTGTGATGTCTTGGCCCCATAGGAAAAAATCCAGCAGCGTGAGATCTGGCGATCATGGCGGCTATGGAACCGGAACAACACATCAGATCCAACAGCCAGTGAATGCCATATCCAGCCAATAGCGTACAAGAACACAGAAAGGCAGCGTAGCTCCATCCTGAACCATTATGCATCATCATTTATTCATTCATCATCATTTACCGTATTTTTCTCTTAAGGCGATATGGTACCATCTTCACAATTTCTTTCATTTTAATATTTGATGTTGGTTTAATTGTATTTCATAAGGTTAATGTTTGTAATAATTCCATACAAAAACTTTAATTTGTTGCAAAATTTTGTAAAATTTAAATTTCCTTTAGCTTTTAAGCTTTTAAATCCCTAAGGCTTTTTAAATGTCTCTTTTCTTTCAAAATTTTTCCAAGTACCTTATAATCTACTACATAAAACTAGACATGGTTTTTCTGCTGCACCTCTTTTAATTTTATTATTTTTATAGTTGAACTTCCAAAATTCCAAAAACATTAATTTTGATTTTGAAATTTTAGAAAATTACTAAGCATTAATTAGAGCTAATTACATACACAGTTTTACAAAACATACATTTCAAATTTTATAAAATTTCAAACCATACTTCAATTATCAAAAGCCTTTAGGGTTTGAATAACAGTATATGTACAAAATTCAACATGGAAATATGAGTTTGGAAGTTTTCATTCCATGAATAATGATATATTCATAGAATAGTCTAGAAACTTTTATAAATGTTAATTAACTTATTTAAAACTGCCTGTAAAATTGCACAAATGTGAACAAATTAAACAGTATACTGCTATAGTGAATATAGAAAAACGAATGAAGATCAATATTTTCATAAACTTTATCTTAATAATTATAAAAATACATACACTTCAGAGCTAATTCCATGCTCAGAGCTAATGCAACATGTACAAAAGATGTTTATGCCTTTATTTTTATTTCCATGATTTTAAAGCCTTCGCATGTTAATGTGTACGATTAAAGCAAATCAAATAACAATTTATAGGTAAAATACATCAAATCAGAACTGTATATGTGCATTTGTTTAAATAAATATCTTAAAATATTTTAATAAAAATTTGAATTTCACGCACATGGGATATATGTCACAAAACAAATATATAAAAGGAGAGTTTTCTATTCTTGCAGTAATATTTTAATTATCTGAGTTATCAAAATGAGATTTAATATTTGTGCTTTGGGAGAATCGTTTGAAGTTTAATTTCATTCATAATAATATCATAAAAGCACTTTAACTTTAAGTCTTGACCAAATCCATTTGATCTTCCCAGTAAATAATTCACAAACTAAATTTTGCATGAATTGCACAATTCTTTCTTAAAATGATTTATTACTGCATGTATGTCAATCTCATTGAAGCGCATTAGAAAATAATTAGTCATTTTATCAGGTCTCTTTCTAGCAGATAATCTGAAATGTAGGCGTGAAAGTTTGTTGCTGTTTAGCATCAAACATTATCCCATTAGCAATAGAAAATGCAATTAAACTTTGAAATTTGCAGGCATATTTATAAAGATTCGGGGTATCAAATAAGCCAATAAAAATTTTTTTCGACTGTTTTATGATTTTTAGGGTACCATATCGCCTTAAACTATGAATCGTACAGATACAAAGTACAGTTCTTGGCGGCCATAGAACTAGACTTCCCAAGTCCGATCCAGCGGCCAAAGTATGCCATATCCAGCCAATCAGGTACAGGAGCTCAGAAAGGCGACGGAGCCCCATCATGCTGGAACCAAATCCCGTGTATTGCCGCTAAGGGTATGTAATCGAAAAATTCACATACACACAGCTTAAACATCACGGATAAATACAAAGTAAGACTGATGCGAGAGCCATTCACGCAACATATGTGGTCCAAGTTGGCGATCTCCGAATTGAGATTATAGTGCACTTTATACCGGCATGTGAGTGTGTGTGTGTGTGTGTGTGACGTCATACTTTGTTTTTCGTATTTTTCTCTTTAGCTATGGATCGTACAGGTACAGTTCTAGGGGATTTTTTTATGTTCTCCCAATGATGAATCTTGCAGTATATGGGACTCTATGTATGGGACCCCTTGTACAACGAAAATAAAAAAATAAATGTACGTTTATTTCCTATATTAAATATGATTTCTTTAACATTAATTGCTGATAGAAACACGTATTACACAACCTTAGTTATAAGTGGGCGAACCGTAATCCATATATATGCATTTATCTTTTACTCCTTTAAGTTAAATTGGAACCGTGGGAAATATCACAATAATTAATATTTAAATGCTATTTAAAGAGAAAAATGGAAAACAAAATGAGAAATAGAAAAAGAGAAAAATATCAAGTGGAATCAATTAGCTGTAGTGTTTTCTTAACGATTTTGAGAATATCGAATTAATTAGTGGGAAAATGCAGAAAGTCAGAATTGCTAAATGAATTAATTCTAAAAGCGACTCTTTTCGTTGTAGTCATCTCTAATTATTTTCAGCAAAATAGAATTGAATCGCCGCTTTCTTGTTAGACATCGCATTTTTCAAACTATATTTACTTTCATAGTGTACTTTGATATTTATATTCAGACTACTATCTCATTTTCCTTGGAAATAATTTTAAAATTCAGAAATGACGACACATTAGATGGATTAAAAAACTAAAACTAAAATTAAAAATATACAGTTATTATTAAATAAATACATATGGTTGAAATTATTAAGATTTCTGTTTTAAAAAGTCGAAATTATAGGAGGAAAATTAGATTTAATAATAAAATAAAAGAAAATATGTATATTTGGAAAATTATGCTAGAATAAATAGTAACTCAGACATGTACAGGAGTTTGTTTCAAATGTCCAAGTAGATTTAATTTACAATATTAAATATTATTACAGAGCTTGATTTGCTATTTGAATCAATGTCGAAATAAGAAATAGTGCGAAGTCTACAATGACTCTCAAAAGTCTACGTACATTTACAATTTTTATAAAATGTAATGCTTTCGACAAATAAAAATTAATATATCAAAATTTTAATTTTTGTACAATATTTGCAATTTATTCTTATTGGAACTACGCAATCAAATTTTAAAACATAACTATTATTTTGTATGTTTTAAACATAGTATTATTTGTAAAACAGTGTCACTTTTATTTTGAAAAATTAGTAATCAAAAAACTACTAAAAAATTACGCCACAGAAATCTTCGTACACTTAAAAAAAAAGTCTCATCATAGCTTTAAATATGATATTTCTTTCTTAATTTAGTACTTATTAGGATATCTTTTAGCTTCCACAACAACTTTTAAGTGTCTGATTATAGATTTCGACATTTTATTCGTAATTTCTGCATCGATGTTCCTCCATTCTTCTGTGATCATTATTTTTACTTCACATTTTGCTGTTATATGTCCTGTTTTCTTACTTTAAATTCAAACTCTCACCAAATATGTTCTAAAGAGCAAAAATCAGGTGATTTAAGGAGGTGTTTCCAGAATTTGGGTACAGTTATAGAGACACCAGAGGCGTACGTTGACAGCTGAGCTTTTGAGGTCAACGTCTTGTTAAAAAATGATGTCGTCTCTTATAGCAAAATTTTGGTCGGATAATTTAAAATTATTCTTTAAATATATATATATTTAAATAAGGCTCATGATTCACAGTACAATAAAAGATACAAAATAACCTAATCCTGAAACCGATTTACAACCTCACACGAGAACACCTTCACCTCCATAAGCTTCACTGTGCCAACTAAATTTTGTTCATTAAGTTTGAAACAATTCAACATTGATAACAAATTAGTTGGGATGATAGTAAATTCTCCATTTTTGGTTCCGACGGGAGAAGAAAACATGAGGAATATCCAAGAATCTATTTGGAACAGTGATGTATATATGGAAGTGGAGGTGTTCTTAATGAGAGGTGTAAATCGGCTTCAAATTAGATAGAATGACCACGATGGTACTATGGTCATGAACAATTAAATATTTTAAAGTAATTTGAAATTATCCGACAAGCAGATATTGAGCCGACTTCATTTTAATAAAAGATAATGACCTCAAAAGAGCTCTACTCTCAACGTACGCTGGTATCTCTATAACAATCCTCGAACTGAAACACCTCCCTAAATCACCTGATTTTAGTATATTTGGTGGTAAATTTAAAAACAGGATATATAAAACAAAATCAATAGTAGAAAAGAAGAATAGAACATCGATAAATTTAAAAACTCGATGAAATCTATGTCAAGAAGTTTAAAAGCTGTTGTGGACGCTAAAAGATAACCTACTATGTACTAAATTAAAAAAATACAATCTTTAAAAGTACGTTGAATTTTTTTTAAGTGTACGATAACTTTTGTTGCCTAATTTTTTAATAGATTTTTGATTATTTATTTTTCAAAATTAAAGTTACACTATACTTTAAAAATTAATTATGATATTTCAATAAGAACAAATTGCAGATATTATAAAAAATTACAATTCCTATAAAAAATTTTATTAGTGAAAATGTGGTTGATATATGTGCAAGTGTACGAATCCCTTTTTTTGCGAGCCACTGTACTATTACGATACATTCGTTATAACATGACAATATTCAGTAAAAGATTATTTTGATAGCAGTTTTGAGTTAATTTCTCATGGATTTAATTAGTTATATTTTTATATTCGTTATATGGAAATTTCTCTGTTGTATGAGAACACGAATCGCTTGCTCTTAATACAAATGTGCTAATTTATACCAGTCACTTTTTGGAGTTTCAGCATTTAGTAAATATTTTAATCAGTTTAAAAATGATCGCAAAATGCAATTACTGTTAAATGTGTTACACACTTGCGAAATGAAGCAAAAATGATTCTAAATCACGAATAAAATAGAATAGCAAAAAGGGAAAAACATAAAAATTATTTTAGATTTTCAACTTTGTAATTTATCTTTTTTCAACTATAAAATGAAAAGATTGTTTTACTGAAAACGAGTTTAAATTGAATATTGATAAATAAGTGCTTAATTTATGACAGATGTTCAGCTTTCATAGCTTAAGTTTGCATTTAAGTTTTATGATAATAGAAGAACTAATATTATTTCCTCTGAAAAAGATAAAATTGTTTCGAACTGTTTAAAAGAGAATACATAACTTTTATTAAAAAAAATTATAACAAATATGCTATTTGAATCGCATCTTATAGTACATTCAGAAGTATCTTAATAATGAGAATAGTGAATAATTACTTCAAAAAGAAAAAAAATTATTACTTAACATAATTACAAAGTACTATTCGAACGCGAGTCAAATCATTGCTCAAAACCTTTTTCTTGCTGCTTGCAAAAGTAGCAATAGTCCTTCTCCAAATGTCTGTAATAAACAATCATAATATAATTTAGTAATAACTTTCGTTTACAGTTTTTCTATTGTTAGTATTTATGATATGTTTTCATATTTAATATGCTGGACTGTATTCTCTCTATATTTCCATTAAATTTCCTTTCATTTACTTAAATAACAATAGAATAGTTCGTTTTCAAATTTGAGATGAAAATTAGCAATTCCCATTTAGATATTACTATGCACAGTTTTCCATTTTTGGAAAATTCTACGTTATAAGTACGCTGCTTGATCAATATTGACTTGAAAGGAATCATATATTGGTTGTAAACATTATCAGCTTTCAAGATTTCCAGTTGTTTATCTAATTTTTCTAACATCTCCTTTAAATATTTGTAGATTCGCTGATTATCAGTTTAAACATTAATGTTCAACATTGACACAATTTGCTTACTTAGCCAGAAAAATTTGCTTATGAACGGACACAAAGATCTTTATGTCTTTGATAAAAGCTTTTTGTAAGATATAGGGAAGAAATCTGAGATCTTTATATTCGCCTTTTCAGGTGTGCAGTTAATCTAGCTATTATTTTAAGGATGACAACGCTTATCTGACCAATGAATTTTGAGGACAAGGTATTCTTTGAATGCATTGGTTAGTCATATTTTTCACCTCTATTGAATGTATTTGAGATGCTCTTGGGCGGCAACTGTTGTTCACTTTCCCACCTCCTTAAACCATCCAGTGTTGCTGTAAAAAGGTGACCAACTGCCATAGAAACTCGCAAACTGCCTCATTTTCACTGTGAATTTACCTTCTGAAAGCTATATAATTATAAGAGGGAATTATTTTTTCTAGTAAACCCAGTTTTTTTTGTTTTATCTAGCAGCGTCTACTTTACATTTGCCTGCCTGATGAGCCGGGTGCATACATGTTTCACTCAATATGTATGTAATAATTCACTTACATTTTTTCTCGAGGGATATTAATTCAGAATGGTCTTGAGCCCTTCAAGACTTCGTGTGACAACAGGAATTTTCGCAATTTTAACGCTTAATGGGAACTAACCACAACTTTATCTCTAAAATAACTAAATGGTTAGCATTTTTAAATCAGGATGATGCAAATTTGCATCACCCACGTACACGGACCAATCAGAAGAGCCTTTACCGGAAATCATATGATTTTAATAGCTTCCGGTTGACCATGGCTATAAAAGACGAGACCTCGGGAGCGAAAAATAGCTGCTTTTGTCCCTCGTATTGATGGTGTGCGCGTTTGTTGCTCGTGTCGTCCCTTTGTGTTTGTGATCGTCAATAAATGCCATTTTAAAATAGTAACATGTTTCCTCATCAATCCATTCAACGACTGAAACAATGAAATGAATTGATTCCTCTACTTGTAATTTATTTTTTAATAAATTACCTTACCACCTACATTGTTAAAATAATGTAGGCAGATTCGCTCAATATTTCATTATTGTTTTAATTAGCAACAGAGAAAATAGCTGTTTATTTGAACTGGTATTTATACCATTTTAATTTTCTATGGAATTCTGTATGAATTGATTAAATATTTTAACTCTATGGACTCTTAGAATTTCTTTTACTTAAGTGTTTCGTTGAGAAGCGGTCCGGATTCAAAGCTCAATCAAAAAGAACACAGCAGCAAAGAAAATAATGGTAAAATTCATGTGACGTCATAGTCACATGATAAATCCACTCATGTGTTTCCAGCAATCAGTTCATACGCTTGGCTGTTGCCAAATTTTCTTTTTGCAGAAACTTTATTTTAAAAAGTACAAATTCGTCAACAATAAGGCATATAAATAAGAAAAATACATTTGATTTAAAAATGTACGAATATATTAGAATTTTAATTTTAAAACCTTTTTCTCATGAATATATATATACCTGAACTTCTTTAGTAAATTATGAAATTTGAAATTTTATTTAAATTTTACAAGTAGAATAATTAGCACAAGTTTAATATCGATTTTGAATTCAATATAGAACACGTGATTGACTTTATCATGTGACCGTCATGAATTTAGCCAGTTACGTAAATAAATTTATTTGAACCAGTTATTTATCTTATAAACGAAAAACATTTAGCTACATTGCTTTCCAAAGTTTGACAACCACTGACCTGTATGCGTTTTTTTATGCTTTTCGTTCAGATTTTACGAGGTATTTTCTGAAGGATTAAAGTATGGTGTAAGATAGAGGAAAATATAAGCCTTAAAATATATAGAAATGAAAACTGAAAAGCTGTGAAAAAAGCAATTCACACTATTTGACAGCCTATTATGGCTCTTTACCCGCTATCTGAACTGGAAGAAGTTGCTACATATAAAAAAGAAACTACGACTTTGTTTAAATATGAATATAAATCAAAATATGTATTATGTAACTATGAAAAATATATTCTCTTTGAAATTATTTTAAATATATCTATTAACGTTGGAAATTATTGTCTTTTTCATACTATTATCGTCTGCTTTGAGTTACTAATTTATATAACTCTAATTTTTCGTACTGTTTATTTTATTAACTGATATTTTTAATCGTTTGGTGCTATAAGTGTGGTTGCAAAAGTTGGTATCTTTTTTGGAATGAATCTCAATGTGAGGTCTCAACTGACTGTTAAATTCAGATGTGTAGTTTTTACACGTAACAGAAAAAAAACCGTTTCTTCTATTGATTGATCTGATTAGACTCTTTTCGACTGCAAATATTTTTCAATGTTCTTTCGTGTAAGTATGTGTTCTTGTTTGTTACGTCCTAGTTTTAATTAAAAAGTTTATTCTATTTTGAATTGATAATTGCACCATATTTCGAATACACTGGACCATCGAAACAAAACGTCAAATCGGTCAAATTTTTTGATAATGAAAAAGGAAGGGTTTTACTTTGGTTCAGTTCTCATAAAATATAAACTTAAAATGTAAACTGAACAATATGATAAACATTCTTATGTCAACTTTGTATATAAATCTAAAATTATTCCTCTCTGGTACATTAACAACATCATCACACTTTTATTTTTGACAAATTCCAATGTTTGTAAAATACTTTTTACAGAAACATCCATAGATTTTTAAAAAAATGTAGATTTATTATATTTTGTTATATAATAAGAAATCCTTATAAAACTTTTTATATATTGTGCCTAATTTTTCATGGTTTTATTTATTAAAAAACTGACAGAGACAAATATTAATAAATCTTTACGAATTAATTCATTGAAAATCGCTAAACACAAAATTGAAGCGATAGAAATATTTGTTCGTGTTAAAAGAGTTTCGTGTTGAAGGATATTGCAAAGAAAAACATATATTAAAGAAAATTAAGTTTATTAGAATACATTTTATTTACATAGATATGTATAATGCGTGTATTTAACAAAAATCAATGAACAAAACTTAAGGAAATTTAATAAACAATTTTCAAGTTATTTATTGAGTTTTTAGAAAACAATCTGATATTTTTCTTTGTATTGTCTTTTTTAGCATCAATTAGTCAACAAATTGTTCGATGTCATCCATTTTGTTATTCCTTTCACCCTTGGAGAGAATGTACGTCTAAATAATTGCGCATACTTTTCATGATGTTCCTCACTTCGTATAGACGTGGGAACAGGAGTTGCAGTATTCATTTAATTTTAACCGTCACAATCTGCATCAATGATATTTTTTGAGCTTAGAACAAACTCCGAAATGTCTTTGTCTGCCATAATTAAGGCTGTACACAGATTTTCATCATCTACTGCAACGAATTCTTCCGATGATACAGTAGGACAGTCAATAATACAGACATTGTTTCAAATTTTTTCAAATATTCGATTTAGTGTCGGATAAGTTTCGTTATCCTCCCTCTCTCAGAAGGGAAATCTTTTCGTGTTAAGAGAAAAAAAATGCATGAAAGCCATAGCAATTTGTCAGGACTTCGTAATGATATTTCATCAGGTAACCGATGTTTCGTCTTCAGCGTCTTCGTGTTAAACGTATTTCACTGTAAGTGAAGTGAATGGATAAACAGGACTAATCCTCCAAAGCATAAATATGTCAAATGATAATTTTTTTATTTTCTATAGCAAAATGAATTAGAGAACCCTTAGTCTATAAAAATCAAGAAAGAAAATGGCTTCCGTAACCTAATGTTTTGTATCTTCATTTGTTATCGCAGCTGTGTGAGTTATATGCATATAATTTGCATTATCTGAAGTATGATCAGCATTTCCTGCATTTATTTTTATCGTATCTTTCAAAATGATTTTTCAAAAAACAAAAATTGTCTGTCAAAAGAAGATGCTAAATATAATGTAGAAAATTGCTTTTTCATTCATTATTTCAAATTTTAAGTCAGCAGTTTTGGTTTTACAATTCATTGTACATCCACTAGCAAATACCGAAAAATAATTTAATTGAAATTACTCCTGAGTATATTTTTGCTTATATTTCAGTTCAAATGTGAGTTTAAATTACACTGTTTTTTTCTTTTCTTCTTCATCTGAAGAATTCTGCTATTGATTTCTTTCTTTACATAATTTATCAGTTAAAATACGTATATTCATTAGTTAAAAGTCACTGGTTATCTGTTGTCTAAAAATGTTACTCTTGTTGAATTTCGGTCATTAATCTGTACTAATAAAATAAAGAATTTATGCGTTTATGGGCAGCGTAGCATAAAATAAAACTTTTACATGGTACGCTGAAACTGTGAGTCGTTTCAATATGCACTTCAAAGAGATTTTTTCGAAATTCACCTTGTTTCAAATTTTTTTAATTTTAATCCATTTTTTAGCTTTAGCGATGACACATGACGTCACATTTATCATTGAATTCAACAAATTATTT
Organism: Trichonephila clavata; assembly: GCA_019973975.1. NCBI lineage: Eukaryota > Metazoa > Arthropoda > Arachnida > Araneae > Nephilidae > Trichonephila > Trichonephila clavata. The sequence goes on from BMAO01000128.1 coordinate 10,421, forward strand.
CCTTCAAGTATTTTTTTGAGATTCTAGTATATTTTTACTGACAAGGTATTTATTTAACGCGCGTTTTATATTTATCATTAGTTTGTCCTTTGTAACAGAATTATAATTCTTTTTGGAATGAATCATCCTAAAACAGTTATCCTTCAATAATTACATGTTAGTGTTAGCAACATAGTTTGTGCTTTTCAGTCTGCCCTTGCTCTGTTGATGTAGTTTAATTAATGTTGTTGTTGTTGCGTCCTTCCCGCAGGGAAGGAATGGAAGTTGCCATTGTCTGTGAGACAGGTTGGACTTTTAACGATAGATGGCGACACCTATCTCCACCTCTAATTTTGGCACGGAACTGAAGGAGGAAATATTCTCGAGCCCCGGCACTCGTGGTTTCTGCCGACCGCCGAACTTTCGGAACCACTGATTTAACGGCACGTATTACTCCGTCTATACTCGGTGGTATTTAGTGGCATCGGGTCCGGAGTCCGATGCTCTAACCACTAGGCTACCCACGGCCCTAGTTTAATTAATGTAAAGTATATTTAATCTTTTTTCAGCAATCTTTGGCTAAATTGATTAGATTCATCTATTTTAGATAGTTCGAACTTAATGTCGAAATTAGTAACTTCATTTTCAATTTGATAGTTTGATAAGTCTATTTTATTTGTTTCGGTATTTTTACTTCAATTAATGTTAATGTTGTAATTCTTTCCACTTTATTCATAAGGTAATTGATTTCAATTATTTGTTTTAGATAGTTTTCGCGTTTTAATTAATGTAGATTTTGTAATTTTTTCCCTAGTTTAAGACTTTGTGTTAATAATTTTTTTTGAGAGTTCGGATCGATCTTTTAGTCCAGTCCTTTATTTGTTGCCAATTTGATGAATCATGTTGCCATATTGATTATATCTGAGATTTTTATACATGTCATTTGAAACCAACGCAAGGGCTATTGGCGATAGACCTCGTAATTTTGAACCTCGATCAAGTGACGAGAACAAATTTGAGTTTACTCCCCTATCTCCAAACTTCCACACCACACCTTAGAGAGGACTTTGAGACTCGACAGATATAACGTGCATCAGCCGCTCTATACAGTGGGTTATGGTTTCGAATCTGTGACCTGACTACGCCTGTCACAAGTTCGTGACCATGAGCACTCGGCTCCCGTATTGGATAATACAGAAAAATAAGCTGTTGAGCAATTTGGCGCCTTTTTTACGCCATCGCTAAAAGTGTTAACGATACTAAGTTTGGGGTTATGATAGAAAATTTCACAAAAACTCTAGGCCTATTTTCTATTTTACGTAATTTTGTGACAAGTTTATGCTGTGATTTCTTTTTCCATTTACGGCTGCTTAATATTTACTGGTTAATAATGATTATTTTCTAAATTGTATTGTTATGCGTTATTGTAATTTACAATACTACCTTTTAATTGTTTAGATGATTAAATGATTTTATCTTAGTTTAGCTATTTTAATGAAAGGAAGGATTTAACTATACACTGGTGTGCAAAAATTAAGGACGAAGTCTAAAAATTAGCATATCAGCTGAACGAAGAGCAGAGCAGACAGAAAGACCAATCAGGAGATTAAGTGAGGTGATGTATGATACTTGTGCACTGAATATGCAGGTAGACGTAATGGGGAGTGTCTGAGTAGTAAAGCATGTTGTCAGTGTAAGATTAGTATTTCTGGAAGAGATTGCCACCGTATAGCAGTTTAAAATCACACCGAGTTTCTGCCTCAACTGAAAATGGCGAATAATCAATCTGTTAGACAACATCTGGTCTTTTGCAGTCGAATCATTGGGAAGTTGGAGGAAGACCGCCAGTGTGACAAGTGTGGCTGCAGAGTTCGGAATTGCTCACAGCATCGTTTCACGACTTTGGGGGTAATTCAAACTAGAACAGCTATCCGGGGTTCAATGGTGGTCGTCCTGAGAACCACCCGCAGACCGGTATATTGCCTTACAGGCCAGAAGGAAACAGGCGGCGGGCAGCGGGAGAAATCACTGAACACGACACAGGCGGCGGACGGTAATATCGCGTTTACCGTGGCCAGAAGACTGCACGGTGGTGGCAGTCTGTTTGCACGACGCCCTGTACGGTGTGTACCTCTAACGCCTACCCATCGGAGAAGGCGTTCTCTGTGATGCCAGGAACGCACCGGAGGTGGAGACAATGAATGGGGACAGAGTACTCTTTACAGATGAGAGCAGTTCAGTCTGGTGTGATTCTCATCGCATACTCATCTGGAAGGCAGGAAGCGCAATCATCCCTCGAACATCATTGAAAGGGCAGGTATGGAGGTGGCGGGTGTTCTCGTATGGGGAGGCATCATGCTTGGTAGTCGTACAGACCTTCCATCTTCGACGCAGGTTCAGTCAACGGGACCCGTTATTGTAGCAGATTCTTCTTCAATATGTGCGTGCTTTTAGAGGCGCTATGAGTCTGATTCCTTTTCATGGACGACAATGCACCCATGCCATCGCACAGTAGCTGCGAACAGCTCTTAAGAAGTTAGGATGAACGTATGGATTGGCCAGCACGATCTCAGGATCTCAATCCCATCGAGCGTGTAAGGATTTTCTAGGCGGGCAGCAGCGGCTCGTGCCTTACCACCGGTAACGTTCAGGCTTCGATTGGCGCTGCAAGAATGAATGGGCAGCAATGCCTCAACAACTCATTGACACCCTCATTCTCAGCATGGGCGAGACGCTGTGAAACCTGCCTAGCAGTCAGGAGATCATATCCCCACTAAAAGCCAGATATTCTTGCTGGACACCCATCAAGGATGTTTCGGCCTTCAGTCGCATTGCGCTCCATGCTACTTTTTCAGTAAAGCTTCTTTTTATCCCTCGATTTCTCTTTTAGTAAGTGTTGCTTACATTACTCATGTCGCCCATATTGGGGATCTTACGGTATTCCGTGTGTTGATTTGGAATGCTTTTGTACAAAGTTATAGTGAAAAAACCGTCTCGTCCTTAATTTTTGCACACCAGTGTATATTTATTGGTTATAGAAACCGTGAATCCAAATAAGATAACACGCAAAAAACTCGCCAATTTCTGTCTCAGCAGTGTGTTTGCAGTAAATGTATCATATAGAAAATATTGTCAATATTCGTAGTGGCGACAACTCGATAAAGCAGATGCCAATCAATGACTCCCATAACCGATAAGTGTCAGACTTTATCTGGGGAAGGCGCCCTGTGGAAAGACAAAAAGTCCTAGACACTTGAAATTTAATGTGCTGAAATTTTGGTTGTTGATAATACGCACTTCTACGCAATTTTTTTTAACAAAAATTTTCTTTGCATTTTTTAAAAATTCAACATTAGAGTGAGTTTGGTACATTTTTCTGCTAACTCTAACATGAAACGTAGTAGAATTAAGTCTAAGCAATTCAAATATTTTAAATAAAGACTGCTTTGGGGGAAAATATGAACTAATTAGCGATATTTGAGGAACTATCCACCGTTCCCAGACGGCTGAGTTTTTAAATGGCATGAGGAAATAATATTTGGCCTTCTTTTAGAAAGAAAAACACAGCAGGAAAATGCCACACAATAGGGTTTTATATAAATTTTTAACTACACAATCAGCAAATTTTCGCCTTTTCCCTCCATTTAACGGAGGATAAAACATCCTTCCTTACATAGATTTGAAGCATTTTGTCACATTCATTGTGGGCGTTTTGGAAATCGTTTTATTTTATTTGCGTGTTATGTGAAAAAAAATTATCGAATGAACTATGGATAAATAGATTTTCTTCAAAAAATTAACTGAAAATTAGAAGATTATTGAAGGTTGAATCTTCGTTTAAAAAATTATGTTATTTATTTTATATATACGTTGTCTTGCACTATATTGGGTGTTAACCCTCATTAAATACAAATTATAAATCTAGTCCGTTCTAGATGTTCGTCAAATTTGTGTTAACTATACGCATAAATCTAGTCTGTTTTGAATGTTAGTCATTTGTGCATGTAATTATACATGTAGTCTGTACCAGAAATAGTTGTAAAAAATGCATGTGCCGTTATAAATATGTGTACAATTATCAAAAATATGCTTATTTACTTAATATATTTATATTCAGAAACATTTTTCACAGAAACTTAGTGTTACAAGCTGTGTCATTGTACGGGTATCAAATAATTTTCAATATTCACTACATTTTAAGCCTTCTATCTTGCAATAAATTATATTAGCCATTCAAATATTTGTCTGTAGTTACAACCCTTGAAAAATTAACCTAGTGTTGACTTTATACAAGAACCCATCTGTTCTGTCTTATGGTTGTAGAATGAAAAGTAAGGGCGACACCTTGATGAAGACGCTGTTCTAGGACATCTTCCCACTCCGTTATCTGAATACATTTACGAAACCGCAAATAGGATACGATCCTAATCTCCTAACAATCAACAACCATTGTACCGTAGTCTATTTTTTGCACAAAAATACTTTTTAACAATCGACCCCAGCGTACCGCGGAAACGAGGAGCATTAGCGGTTCTCGGAAGAGGTTCGACACAAAAGTAACAACACCAGCACGTGATTTAAAATTTACTTTCAGCACGCAGTGGGGATATTTGTTCAAGGTTACGGCGATGTCTGCGCGCGAGAGTACGCACGGCTCGTGTTAGTGCTCAACACCGTCGAGTTCTTGTTTTCACGGTCGTTCGTTCCGGAAAGGCGCCGCATCTGATCGTTCTGTGAATGTCTCGGGTCGAACGGGTTTTATTTTTTTGGAAAAACAATTTTTGACTTGTTTTTAGTCGGGATCAAGGATGTTTTGAAAGAAAGGGTTGATGACTCGCCTTTTTCGATTGTGGCACTAAAGGACATGGAGAATCGGGTTTCTTCTCTTCTTTTTGTGTTTTCGAATTCACGTCGCTTTTGTTAACTTAGCTGCCGTTTTTCTGTTTGTCGTTACTGAACAAAGTGAGCAAGGAGTTTTTCAGATGGAAAGTGCATTAAAATAAATCCAGTATAATGATTGTTATATATGTATTTATTTTTTGTTTCTTGACAAAAAATGTTCGCGTAAAGAATTTTTTTTTTCCTCCTTAAAAGTGTTCTAATTGTTTTAACATTGAAAATTTTTTCATTATTCCTTGTTATTTTGCCTCAATCACTTTCGTTTGTATTTTTATCAAAGTGAGTGGTGAAAACAGTGTAATTATGAATGGAATTTAGTTGAGTTTTCCGAGTACCATTGAGTAGTCACGGTAGCCTAGTGGTCAAGGTCACGGATTCGTGGTTGTGTGATGTGTCATGGAGTTCCAGTCTAGTGCCGCTGAAGACCTGCTCTGTTTATATAGAATGCTTAGATCTTTTTGAAATCTCATTTCTAATCCAGGACCAGAAAAGAGAATCGTGCTAATCATTACGGTGTGATATTTGTACTCAAATTTAAGCTGCATTATAAAAAAAATCCAGAGCGTGTGTTTATAATAATAAAATGCTAACAGCCTAAAACCCACTATGGACAATAATGATAAAGATAGAAAACAAACGAAATTCTTTTTCGATTGCCATCGCACTAGAAGCTATACTGCTGTTATTTGCGACGAATTTTGAACCGCAATCAAACGACAGCGTTGTTGATTTCCATTCAATAAACACCCACCCATTTTTCCGCACAATACAGCTTTATTATAACTGGGAGTCAAGACCGCAACTTTGTTACAACTACGAGCCAAGACCGCAACATGACAAGGAACATAGCTAACGGGTCATAAAGTTTACGATAATAGCTACTATTAGGCTAATAAGGCTCAACAATCAGACACCCCAAATTACGTTCATCAATTTGATGCTGTTAAAGTATAAATGTGAATAAGGATTTTTTTTCATTTTGGATTTCTCTAATATCTAAATATTCCTTTTCTATTTTAGTTTTGAAAGAAAAGAAAAGAACCAAAAGTCTTGTCCTAATTATAAATATTTTTTGAGCTAAAACTATTTTTAGTTGACATATTTTTTTAATGTATTGTTTGTTCTGTTATTAGTTTTTTATAAGACCATTTACCTCAGTGAAGTGCTATATGGGCTCTCTTGGTAGCTCGAGAACTGTTTAAGCCAGGGACGGGTAAACTTTTCTAGAGCACGGGTTACTTCTAATTTTGTTCAAGGTATTACGATCTACCCAGTGGTTGGAACAGTGAGACCAAAAAGTCTACAATATTTATTTAGCAATAATTAATACGGAATATGTACTTACCAATATAAAACTACAACAAAATAAACTTACACGTTTTAGACCACATTTAAAGCAAACGCAAGACACAAACAAAATAACAAGAACCACAATTTTTTTAATATCAAGTGTGATACATTTATTACGAAACAATTCAAAATACATTCAAAATAAAACATTTTCACCTAAAGTTAGTGCTCATAGTTATAATCAGAAGCGGTACTAACTGTTACTCTTCAGTGAGTGGTGAGTGATTTTGGGTTTATTGGCGCAAAATTACATAGTTTCGACTGCTCTGCCAAACATTCTAATTTAATATCTGTAGTCTGGAACAGGAAGAATGAATTGAGTGAAGAAGAGGGTCGAAAATAGAAGGATGCTAGGGTACTCCGGGTTCGTGAAGCCCATGTTGCAAAGACAGTAAACCTTGTGGGAAAGGAAAAGATCACTAGGGCACCTTGGGATTGTGACACCCGTACTCTCACCTAAAGAAGGTGAGCCCCTGAGGGCTACTCTTCAGGCAGTGACTCCAAAGTATCTTGGTGGTCCAATAGTCGACCGCGATCGACTTAATACCCACCCCTTTGGTCTAGGCGTTATTTTGTTTATTCTTTAGAGCAGGGGTTGGGGCAGACTTTTCCAGGGTGCGGGCTACTTCTAATTCTTTCAAAGTTGCGGTCCATTCAGTGGCAGTGGCGCACAAAGGACGGGGAGAAGTCCTGGTCGGGCCTCCTCATAATCATTCATTATAGTCCCATGTATATAAGTAAGTAAATGAAGTGTCTTGACATTAGTAATTTTTATTAATGTTAATTATTTATTCAGTAATTATTTTCTTGCTGTTTTATTCCAGACAATCGATAAATTCAAAAATATGTTTGGCTGCGTATTGGGATATGAAACGAATGGTAGACCTTCAATCCTCGACCCTTCCCTTTAAAATTTTGTGTACGCTACTGCCCAATGTCGTAGGTGTAGTGAGGTAAAGGGGATTATTATTATAACTTAATAATAAGTACGGAATATGTACCTACCTGTTTTTAACTAAAATAAAAACACTTTTAAACTCACGTTTAAACAAACGCAAAGATAAACTTTTACTAATAATAGCCCCAAATATAATAATATTAAATGATACATTTATCATGAAATAAATTCAAATACATTTAAAATAAAACATTTTATCTAAGTTAGTTTTATTGTTGTAGTGGTAAAGCTTAGTTTTCGTACTCTCAGCCAATCTTGAATTTCCGTATATAATTGCTGGTAAAATTTTAGGTGGTCATCCCAAAATGTCTTGGTGGTCTACCAGTCGATCGCGATCCACGTAATGCCCACCCCGGCTTTAGAGTGTCTTCTGTTGCGTCAACCTTCTGTTTCTTTAAACATTTCATAGTGTTGCGTTGCTTTATTGATTTTGCATCAGGGCGTCCATAACAATGTTGTAATTTACGCTGAGCATGAAAAGGCGATTTCGTTTCCTGAAACCAAAGCCCACATTGGGCTTTCTCTTGAATCGTCATTTCGGCCGAAAATGATGTCTTCCTTACAAGTCACTCCTGAAAGAGCAATCCCGTCATTTGTTGCACACAAAAAAAATTAAGTTAACTTGTTATCAATGATATGAAAGTTGGTGTCATGATAAGCGCTATTTTCCTAATGAATTTTTATTATAAGAGTAAGACTTTTGGTTCATCCTATATTTTGATAATTGCTAAAAACTTTTCATAAAATAACTTTCATTGCGTTTTATCGCACACTATGCTTTCTTTCTCAAATTTACCTCTAAACATTCTCAGCCAATCTCTTTGGTATTAGTGTATTTCCTAAAACAAGAAAAATGTCGGTCTTTTTCTTGAACATTCCTTTCTTTTGCGTATTTCCTATCTCGTCGAGTATCTCATGAAATTAATTCTCAAACATGCAAGAGATCCCAGGCCCAAAATATCTCACAATAGCGCATCCTTTCCAAAATGATACCTCACGATTCTTTTTAAGTATGGCATCCTCTTGTTCATATACTTTCAATTCTATTGTTTCTCGATCCAATCTTCCTCACTTTCGACTCCTTTAGTATGCGTGACATCCGTTAGCGAAGGCTACGTCACACAATTGCTTTCTCATCTCGTATTCCTCTTCTTTTCGGCGGAGGTTGATTTTTCCTCTGCAATATCGGAGATCATTGATCGCTGAAGTCAGACTTAATCGTGTGACAACACTTGACGGAAAATCCGGGTTTGAAAAAAAATATCGCGCTTGCAGTTTCTGAAAAGGCCACCTGTGCTCGGTAGCTTGAAAAGTAAATTCTTTTCAGCAATTTTCATGTCGCGTAGAGGGACGCGACGAGGAAATTCCGGTTTATTAAAATGTTGCGGTTTTCCAAGTGATTGATGAATAATGGAGATGTTTTATTTTCTAGATAGATGTAGTGTAATTAAAATTGGCATTTATATTTATTTGTTTTTAATCAATACGACACTGAAACGTTGAGCAATAATTTGCCTAGAAATAAATCCTATGGTGTAACTCAGTGGTCGGTCAACCGCGGCTCTTCAGACTTCTAGCTTTATGAATTATTAAAATAAATTTCAGTAAAAAAACTAAAAAACACCCTTTTATAGTTAATCGAACTTAGTTGTGCAACTTAATCCTTTAGTCGCCAAGTCTGAAAATGGGATCTGAAATGAGTCGCCAGATGCGGGATATGGGATTTGAAAATGTGAAATCGTCAATCCTGATGATCCCGATCAGGATAATGGAACAAAGTTATTAAATTGTTGTATTGTTTTCGGTCGTGGACAAGTGAGCAAAGTTTCGAATTTATCTGACCTTTTAAAGTGGGTAAAAATGGAGTTCAAAGGTTCCGTTACATACAAGTGAAGCTTATAAAAGGGTGTTAAAAAACCCTATCTACTGAAAATTATTGTTTTCTTTTTACTTTATAATTATCTATGAATTTTTAATTAAGCATTTGGCTAGCTTAATATTTATGTATTTATTGTTTGCATTGACAAAGTATATTGTGAAAATATTTAAAGTAGATCCAAAGCAGTAAAAGTCAAATTTATGTATATAGTTAAAAATGCCGCCATGGAAAAGCAAAGTGGTTTCCAGCATTGTTTGCCTATTTCCATACATAATTTAGGGAGCACTCTTGAAAGTGAGCAAGCGATACACTTAAAACCCAACTGAAGTGACAAAAATACATTCCGTACTTTGTGACATGCTTAAGGGTCAATAAAAAGAGAGTTGAAATGACTTTTATATTCAGGAACACACAGACACAATCAAAACCAAATTTAATTATTAGTGAATAGAAGAAATTTCGGAATAAATTCTTAAGATATAAAAATTGGTAGGAATACGTTTCACGACGCTTGACAATTTAATTCCTAACATTATGATGTTGAGACAATGGTTATTCTTGCATAGGAATAAAAGTTCTTAATTTTGGAAGGAATGTGGAAAATGTTACTTAGTGTGTAAGGCTTTATTTAAATATTTTTAAAAATAATAATTCTTTCCCCTTTTCCGCTCACGCGTATGTGGCTCTTTGTACACTCACTTCCAAAGTTAAGCACGAGATGTAAAATGCAAAAATCAACAAATGCTGCTTTGATTGACACAAAATTTGGCAGTAAAATTAGCATATATTTATACATAAAACAAAATCAATAATTATATACAGAAATGAAAACAACAATTAAATTTTGTAGGATTGTAGATAATGTCATACTGGAACCCAAACAGAATTAATTGTGTATAAAGTGAAAATAAACAACAAAATGAAAAAGGACATTAATAGGGTTTGATCCCCCTCATCTGTATACAAAATTTACACCTTCTATTATGCTTTCAATTAGTCGTCAACCACCGCAGAATTAAGCAATCATACATTCTTCTTGTAGAGCAGTTTCAGCTCAATAAGAGTGAAAATGGAGGTAGAAAACGTGAAGATACAACACATTAGAATCCCAGATTTTCAATGGGATTAGGTCGGGCAGTATGCTAACCATACATGCAATCCTTCACTCTCAAGGTAGTGATCGACGATGTCAGCTCTATGAGGAAGTGCGTTATCGTCCATTAAAACAAAGTACAGAACCAACTGCCATGCAATCTGCAATGGTTCTAGAACTTCATCTCGATACCGGACAGTCGTCACAGAACCCCGTTTTAAAGATGTACGGAGTCGGTGCGGTATCCTAATCAAATCCTGCCCACACCATAATGCTTCCGCCTCCGGAATGCGTGATGTTCGATGATGTTTGGGGCTGATTGCGTGTTCCTTGTTTATGCCATATCCTTATATGCTTGTCATCTGGCTTCAGAGCAAATCTTGGCTCATCAGTAAACATGACATTGACGATCGAATACAGTCAATTGCCATATTCGGCACCACTTTAATCGTGCCTCTCTTGATTGGACGGATAGAAGACACAAACTCGAGGTACTTGCGGGCATACAGGCATTCAGATGCAATCCTCGGCATTACAGTAGCTGCCAGGCCTGTATACCAATGGACTGTAACCGTAGATGCCCCACATGTGGAGGTCGCTCTGCAGTTCGCTGGGCTACAATATCGGTATATCGATCTTCCGCAGAGTTTTAACCCTTGGGCGACCACCTGCAGACGCTGGACAACTGTCTGTGTGGTTTGGAATTGTTTCCATAAACGTCAAATTACAGAATGATGAACGCCGAAGAAAGAGCAACATCTGGCGATCGACTGTCCTGCTTCAATCGCCCCACAGCATAAGCGCTCAAAATCTTCCATTTGTTTCTGATCATAGAAACACGTATGTCTTGAAAACAAATTGTACGAAAAATTTTAAACACCTTCTATCAGCATACAATCAACTTCTGTAACCCTTCATAAAGCTGGCTTATTATAAGACTGCCCTTTGCATATTTCTTGACATGAAGCACTAACATATTGCTTACTTCATCTACCTCTGCAGCAATTGCATCTCTTCAATTTTAATTGGCTTCGAAATTAGCATTTTCACTCTCCGTGTAACTTTGGAAGTGAATGTATATTGATTCTTTGACACCTTAGTTACCTAGTTTCACTTACAACTTAGCTCTTCACTCCGAAATTTTGCCGACCTTTGAATTTGTACAAGTTACAAGGAATCAAAATGCCTTCTTGTTGAAAAACTTATGTTCTTATGATAGAGCAAATGTGTACATTGATTTTTATTCAGTGCTTATTTCATATGGGAAAAATTGACCTAGTATTTAACAAAAGGAAGCCCAGAGGAAAAGTGATAACTTATCGCGCTTCCACGCCCCAGTCCCGGGGTTCAAACCCCGGGATGGACAAGGTCGACTCAGCCTTTCATCCCTTCAATGCATCGGTAAATGAGAACCAAGATTACTTGAAAACTAAACACTAGGGGTTTCACGTCAAACTGACCACGTGACCGGAACATCTGCACATGCACCTCAGCGATGAAGGTCACGAAAACCGAGATAGACACAGTAGGCCTTGTCTCTCATGGGCTGTGCACCATTGAGTTTAGTTTAGTGATAAATACTGAGCAGAATTAAAATGAGATTAATACGAAATGTACATTATAATTTATACCAATTCAAATAGTTATTACTAAACTAGATTCACAATTTTTTAAATTTATTTATTTAATGCTTTTTTTTATAAATGCATTGAATTCAAAATGAAACAATTTTATAGGAAAAATTAATTTGCTGCATAACTTTGCAGACATTTCAGATTTTACTTCATTTAAAAATTAATACAAACATTTTGCGCGAAGTTTTATTCTTCGATAAAAGGTTTTAGAACTCTACAAAATCAGGGGAAAAGAATCACAAATATTTAAAAAAATTGAAATATTTAAAATATTTTTCATATCTTTCATTTTTTAAAAATTATTTTATCAATTTTGTTTCTTTATTTATCTTTCAAAGTACTGAAATTTATTATTCATAGATTGCTGACAAGAAGAAACAATTTCGTTTTCAGCATGATAAAATATCTTCAAACAAAGGATATTTGAGGATTTTTTTTAAACAAGGAAATACATTAGTAATCTAAATTTATTCTAATTACTTTTTAGTATTTAATGTAATTTTTAGTATAGGTATTCAAAAGTAGAAAAGCATAAAGAGATGCCTCTTATTATAACTAGGGTCTTTTTTTTCCAAGAAATGCTTTATGAAGATTGTAATTATGATCATAAGGAAATACCGCTGAAGAAGATTAGCATTTGAGTACTCTCGTCTTTTCTCTTTCTTTCGTATATTTTAGGAAAACGAAATTTAGATCATTTGAACTGCTTCAGCCAATTATAAATAAATAAATTTTCTTGACAGTCTAATGACTGTTCATTCAATGGTTTACATCGAGAGTGGGCAACTTGTTTTGGCTCACGAGCCACATTGTGGGAGCGGAGGATAGCGGATGACCGTAGCTTTTTAAAATGATTGTATTCATTATTAAACAGAATAATAAATATAACTTAAATGAAACAGTCAGTTTTACTTAATTTATTTATAGTGCTAATTGTACATTATCTATAGTTGCAAGCTTACTCAATTTTAGAATGAGTTTGATAAGACAAATGTACACTTTCATGCTTTTCTACAATTTTTTTTTCGTAAATCAGAAGTGATATTGCGTGTTTAAATTCTCCTGATAGCCTGTTAGTTTATGACACTTGTTGTACTTGCATCTATATTTAGCTTGTTGATCTTGATGCAAGAAAACCTGCTCACAAATATAATGTTGATTAAAATGTAAAAGAACAATTTCCCCGCAAATTCCTTTAGGTATGGAAATTTTTCAGGTGGGATTTGTTAAAGCACATTGCCATAGCATTAAACATTTCTATCATAATGTGATAGGATAGAAATTTCAATAAGTTCAATCTGCAGCTCATCGGGTGCTGTATCAATATCAGCTGGTATGGGATTGAAAATTGAGCAAATTGAATTTAGACTCAGTTCTCTTAAAATCCTGGAATCTTGTGACATCGTACTCCAAACTCTGCAGATGATCTCTTAGTAGAAATCAAGTATTTTGTTTTCCCAATAACGAAATTCTGTTTTCCTAACAGTGAAAAATAAAAGACGTATATGATCACGCACGGGAAAGAAATCTTTGTTCCAATAGGATTTTCTAACTGTCTTGGAGAGCCGCATAAAAACTCTAAGGGCCACTAGTTGCAACTCTGTCTTATCTATATGTTACCGGTAAAGTATGAAATCCGGCATTGTATAGAATGCGGCAACCGGCTTATTACATGAAAGTTCATATTTCACACATTACCTAAACATTCTATAGAATGCCTAGGCAATAATGAGAAACTGTCAAACTAACCCCTAACAGATCCCCTACTCAAAATGAAAGCAATGAAACAAACAAGTATGAAATATATCTCAGTTACTGCATTGTGTTGTTTGGGAAGTGTCAAAACTCAATTTGCTTAAACTGGCTTCAACAAAAATTATTTTCCTGAGCAGAATGAAATGTAGAGGGCCGAGCTGCAATGTTGGAGAAGGTCAGGTTCTCTTGAGGGTATGCAACCTATCGCGCATGTGCCACGCGGCCATAAGTTCCAATTCTCAGTGGAACTTTGCATTTAACAAATTTAATTTTTTAATTCTTTCAAAAAGGCTCTACTGTGTGGTATGCTGAATCATATTGGTAGATTGGTTTGACACGCCACAGCTAAAGGGTTGCTGACCCCTGTTATGTAGACATGAAACAACTATTCGACATTGAGCTGAGGTCAGAATTGAGTTAATGCTGCACAAAAAAAAGTTTTTCATAACTGAAATCACTTAAAAGAAGTTAATAACTGATGTACAAAATGCCAAAGTGAGAGACTACTAAGAAGGAACCCAGAGGCTATTTGTTTCTAAATAGCTATGATGTGATGTTTGTGGAAAATAAAAGTAAACTCAGTTAACCTGTTAAAGAAGGCGTCAGTGCCATACAGTAGTGGTCCCAACCCCGGTCTGTGGATGAAAATCCTATCAGACCATTCAAGGAACAAAGTACTTCCATTTATTTACTGGGGTGTATTTCTCTCTTGTTTGTGAGACTTTCCATGGAAATCACTTTATATTTAATGCAAAATCACTTTATACTCATTTTTTGGTGCAACTGAATTTTATTCTGAATGCATGTTTAAATACAATTAAATTATTAAATCAAAACAATTTAAAATATATATAATCAACGTTTTACCCTCAGCGGGCCACTGTAAAATTATCAAACGTTGACTGGTCTGGAAGTTTAAAGGGTGGCTCTGCCTACCAGTTTACGTGACGGATTCACGAAACATATTAGAATCCTGAAAAACACTACTTAAATACTAAAATGTTACGTTATTATACTGAGCTGTGTGTGTGTATAAACCTTTGTAAACCTTGCCAAAAACCAGAAAATAATTAAAAATTTGGGGGAACCTGTGGGTTTTCCGAAAGATACCAATATATTGGTACTTGTAATGAGTGGAAAAGGATGGTCTCTATCGACTCTGAAGGAATTTTAAAACAAGTATATGCGAAATCACAATTTTAATATTCTTTAGTGCCCTAAGAACTTAGAATTAAAGATATTCTTGACAACGAAATTCCTCTCCTGTCAGTTGCTGCCCAATGGAAGATGCCAAGGATTCGTCAAATGTGTAAAAACAAAGTACCAACTTAAGAATTACCTTTGTGTGAAAAATTTAATGAAATATAATTCAAGATGCCATTCACAAGCCTACCATGTTGCAACAAGTAAGTTAAATTTGGTTTCTTATTTTTTTATATGAAAATTTAGTTTTCCTTAATGAGAAAGACATAAATTTTGTTTGGTACAACTTTCATTTTCCCTTACTTATTTTGAATATTATTTTTAGTAGCACTCTCTTTATTTTGTTAGAATAACATTTGTACATTTAGGAATGTGTACGTCGTTGATATAATAGCCTTATCATGACCTTTTTTACATACTTTTCCAAATTAGTTTTGGTTATTCTAGATGCCTAGTTAGAGCAGATAAATATCATATTTCATACTTTGCATAAAAACGTCCGGCAGTGTCTAGGCATTCTATAGAATGCCGTCATTTCATACTTTGCCGGTAACATATATTGATTAATCATAAGTAAAATGAAGTGCTCCCTTCAGTGGCACTAGGATGCCAAAGCACCGGTGATGAATCCACGAGATCATTGATCTAATTAAAATATTTATTAAACTAGTTATGATAAATGGAATATCATGTATTAGATTCAACTTTATAGTAGTTTTTTTCTCAACACATCTTTAGTCAAAAATTTACCAATAACACGAATTTGTTTTGTTTTGTTATACAGTATATGTACTTTTGTTGTTCCTTATATTTTCCAAATCAGGTGAATGACTTAAATATCATGATCATATAATTTATTCAAAATACAGGGTTATTCATCCCTCCAAGATTTCGGTACTCTATAGAAAAAAAAGTCTACAAATACAGCGAAAAAGAACGTATGAAAGAATACCGAAAAGATTCAAGTTTTACTTATATATTTTACGTGTGTTCTACATATGAACCCTTGGTCACACAGCATACATCAATGCGATCGTCCAGTTTCTGCCATACTCTACTCCACATGGTACTATCAGCGTTATAGACCACACATGTTAGCCTTTCATGCAGTTCTGCTACTTCACGCGGCAAAAGGAGTTTGAAAACTTGATCTAAGGCAAGAGATCAAGTTTTCGGATAACACGGATGGAATAACACGTGCTGTCGATTACGTTGACAGTATCATGTTGAGGAGAGCAGGACAGGAACTGGACTATCTGATGTTCATCGTGTGACAAAGAATTCAGTACCGTAAATAATAAATAAAGCCAATTTATTCTGCATTTTCATACGTTCTTTTTCTTTGTTCAAATCTTAATTTTAAATATAGGCTCGTAAATCTTGAGGATATAGTAACCGTATATATTGAAAGAGAATAATAAATTGTGGATGTTGGAAACACACATTCGATAATTCTTTTAATCAACACAATCTCTCTAAAATTCGAAGTAAAAAAAAAACTGTTCCATTTAAAACAATGTTCAAATAGAAAAAGAAATTAAAATGCACATTTGCAAAAACAAAAACGTTGAAATTAAATGATATTTATTTTTAATTCAAAACAGTGAAGTATTAATGTTTTAAAGTTATTTTCTTTCAGTGCATCGTAAAACTGAAAAGGACTAGAAATGGTGGAAGTTTTAGAATAAAAATATCAGTGTTATTTCCATCACCAAGTCCATAAATTTTCATGTGATACTGAAAAAGCAAAATTTGCTTCATATTGTATCCTTTAGTATTATGAGAAAATCAATTTTTATCCTACAGAGGATAAAGCAAGTTTTTTTAATGCAACTTTTATTTATTTTGCTATGCTATAAGCTTTTTATTTGATTACCTTATTGGAAAAGTCAGATAAATGTTCAAAATAAATTTTGTCTTTTAGTATTTGCTAATTTACCCCCTTGTATTTGAAACAAAACTGTAAATAGCAGCTCATGAAAGTCTCTGGTTTCGTATCATTTACCCGTATACAATTTTTTTAGTAAACCACCTAGTAAAGAACTACCACTTTTGCCAGTCAGAAAAATGTCATTGTAAATAACAGGTTTTTAAAAAGTAACTCCGTTTTTCTAGGAATATGTTTTTATTATAGTTCAGTAAAAATATAACTTCGGATCAATTGTCTCTGTTATTTGATTTATCAATTTCAATTATTCATGTGCATTTGTTTTTTCTCTCTAATTTTTCTTAATTTCTTAAAAACTTTTATAATTACGGGGACATACGGACTTCAAAAAGGCATTGATATTTTTTTCTAAGCAAACACCTACTTGAAGTAATCATTACTTTCAGTCCTAAGATCTTTCAAAGAAAATATATGAGGTCGAGGTAGCCTATGATTATGGTCACGAACTCGCGGCCGGCGCTGTTGAGATGGGGATTTGAGTCTGATGCCACCAACCGTATAGAGAGGGCTGATGACCCCTACAAGAAGAAATCCAAAGGTGTTATGTCCAGAGATTTAGGTGGCCGCGTAATTGGACTGCTCTCCAACCACATTCCCAAACGAATTCTCTTTGTAGCCACCAGACGGCGTCTGACCTCTTACGTAAGTGGATACTTTGTTTTTGCTTTCAAACACTCTATACTCTAAAAATTGCTCTCCCAGTTTGAAGGTGCCAGCCACAGACCTAATAACACTGGATAAAATAAATTTTTAATTTTTAGAACTGCTCTCCATTTTATTGTTGTTTTCTTCCCGAAGGGAAGGAATGAAAGTTGCCAGAGCCTGTGAGACAGGTTGGACCAATAGATGGCGACACCAGTTACCTCCACAATTTCGGCATGGAACTGGAGGAGAGGGAAATATTCTCTAGCCTCCAGCACTCGTGGTTTCTGCTGTGGCCGCTCACTTGACCTTTGGACTCACTGATTTAAAGAGCACGTACTCCGTGTGTACTCAGTGGTATTTGGTGGCATCGAACCCAGGCCCTCCGGTCTGAAGTCCAATGCTCTAACCACTAGGCTACCCATGGCACTTCTCTATTTTATTGATTGCATTTAATGTTTGGGTACATTATAGATATAGTATATTATCGGAACTTTTTCTCACTTCCACACTCAAGAGTGGTGGACCTCCATTTACGCTGTTCATATAGTGCAGATTTAAATTCGATAAACTATGTTACAACTTGCGTTTTTTCTTGCAGTGAGGACCTTTTGAAACAAGAATATTTAAGAACGGGGACGTTGCGCTATCCAATTTACATTTCATTAAACAGAAACTTTGATCTTTCTATATCGAGCATAAAAATTCGTAATAGAAAATATTTGTTAATTACGAATGAATTTTTGAAAGTGTAGTCATACTTTTCGGACACTCTACATCAGTGTTCTCCAACCTTTTTGTCGCCACGGACCGGTCAAATTTAGATAATTTTACCGCAGCCCGCGCTGTGGGTGTGATTATATTTTATATTGTTTGAATTTAACTGTGCATTTAAACTTGCCTTCAGAATAAAATACAGTTACACCAAAAAATGAATTTATAAAGATTTTAACAATGTTATTTCCATAAAAAGTCGCACAAACCCGAGAGAATACACCATAGTAAACAAAATAGTATTAATTCAAAAATTCCGTGTGCAGCCACATACTATTTGTTGATCTACAGATTGGTACAGGTTCGCGTTTCGGGGATTGGGTGATAAAACTTCGTACTCTCTCTCTAATCTATTTTCTATTCAACACCTCGTACGAAAAATTTTAAGCATTATCTAAAAAAAATAAAATATTTCTGAAAAAAAATTCAAAATTTTTCGATAAAATTATTATTTTTATTCTATTTGTTCCGGAATGTGATGTGTGACCACTGGAAAAACATTTCTGCAAATTGTAGTTTTTTTAAAAAATATACCTGATATAGTAGATGAAAAAAGTATTTTTTACCTGTGCCTAAACCATTAAAATTACATTTCTGCAAATTGTAGTTTTTTAAAAACATACCTGATATAGTAGACTAAAAAAAATTTTTTTTACCTGTGCCTAAACCATTAAAACTAACGAGCATTTAAAAAATCGTTCAAAAACCTTCAACTGTTACCCTTAATGGTCCCTAATAGTTATTAAATTATCACGAGAATAAGCGATCTGTTCTGTTATCGCGTTCCAAGCAACGGTTTCCAACTCTACGCACACGTGCCCCGCCAGTACATTATCCAACGTAACCGAGCACTCGAAGCAGATATCGCGAAATGAAACTGCGAATACCCAAAACTGAGTCACGTAATCGCGCGAATCCCGTGCCTCCCGACGAAACCGCAAAATAGATGCGAAAAATAACTGAGAATAAACAAAAGAGAAAGAAAAAAAAAAGGGAAATGTGCGACAAGTAATCAAATGAAAAGTAGTTGCTGCAAAGCTGGCTTTTCCTCAAGTGAAGGACAGGAGCATGCTGACAAAGTATCGGAGACAACTTGCAAACCGCATTCAATTTTCAATGTTTACGACAGAAAGGTAACGCTTCCCCCATCAAAAAACCCAGAATCGGCAGAAATTCGAGATATAGAGGAATTAATTATCTCCCGTCTGTACATTTCTGCAATTCTGTTCTTTTCGACTCGATTGCATGAATAAATTGATTTACATATTCATTAGAGTGGAATTAAATCAATAAAAATTTCAATTATATACATTTTTCTCTGTCCTTTTTTCATGCAAGAACGGTGGGAATCCGCTTAAGGTTCGTTGTCTTTCGTTAAAAATAACAGCCAGGTGTCTACAAAGCCGTTCCAGCTCAAACCAAGGCCGCGGTAGCCAAGTGGTCTAGGCATCGGATCATGGCTAGTGTGTCATGAGTTCGATCCCAGTACCACTGAAGAACCGCCGTATAGGGGAGCGATGCACGTCCTCCCGTTGGTGTGGTGTGGTAGTTAGGAGAGGGGTGCCAGCTCAGGTGTCGTCCGCGTCACTTGACGATGGTTCAAAATTAAGCGGACCGTCGCCAAAAGCCCTCGTATAGCTGAACAGTGCGACGTAAATATTCACTCACCCAGCTCAAACCAAGCATATTTCTAAAAAACGCGATATCGCTGTGATTAATAGCAATCAAAATTTATTCCACCGGGATTATTTTGTTAAGTGAAACAGAAATTCGTCACTATCAAATGTAATTAAAACAAGAATATTTGTATATTTACCTAAAATTAATGCAAAAATACAAAAAGGGGGGGGGGAGGGAAGTAAAACAAATGGAATACTTTTCTTGCTTAATGTTTTCATAATGTTTTCTCTTGAAAATCAGCCAGGTTTTTATACCATTGCCTCCCCCCCCCCATCCTTTGTGAATGAGTGATTATTAACGTAGCACTGTAAAGTAACACGGGGTTATTAGTGACGGACGTCCCCCACCATCTCTTTTTCGTACTTCTTTCGATAACAAAGAATATTATTTTTAATTTTCGCTTTGTTTAAAGGCTTCTATGTTCACCTGGATCACATTTTCTTTCATTAATTCACGTGTTCTTTCAATATCATTGACTAATTTTGCAAGATTATTCAGAGTGAAGCTCCCCCCCCCCCTCTTTGCTAACTTTCTTCAGTTTCTTTTTCGTCAGTTAAAATTCCTTTTTTTTATATTGATGTGAGATTTGTCCAGTAGCTAAAAATCTGTTATAATAGTTTTCAGTAACACCTCGACTTACGCGAACCCGGAGTTAAGCGATTTTCAAATCTCGTCGATTGAGGGGGGGAATTGGTAATGTGATTGAAGAAGTTGTCGATCTTGCCAGGCACAAATAAATTAATAAGTGGATAGTGATGATGTTGTTCAAGAACTGCTGGATTCCCACAATCAAGAGCTGACAATTGATGAGCTCACAAAAATGCACGAGCCAGAGCATGACATTGAAAAACGTAGTCTTTAGACCCAGTTCAATCAGATGATCGAATCACGATTGGGAATTGGACAGAATGCTTCAGTTTAGCAGAAAAAGGGTTACAAATTTTAGAAAATATAAGCTCCAACGATAAGAATATTTTTTAAAAACGAAATAAGTAATTTAAAAATTATTAGCATACTACGAGGAAATATTGCGGAAGAAAAAAATTTTGAGCTGGCAGACTACTTGGCTAGATTTTATGAAAGATATACCTTCGGTTCACAATAAATTGTTTGTGTTATCTAAGATTTTTTTTACATTTTTATCAAGTTTTATTACAAACCCCCCCCCCCCCAATTAAAAATAATTTATAAGTACAGTCGGACCTCTATTTAACGAAATGGCTAAATCCCGAAAAAATGTTTAAGTTGAAAATTCGTTAAAAGGAGATTCATCTTTTAATATACTTTAGAAACCTCATAAAACAAATTTTAAATTCAGGAACACTATATTGTTTTAAAAGGTAATCATTCACACACATACACACTTCGTAAATTAATATCTATTTGTTTTATATATCTCACCCATCAAAAAGAAATCTATAAGGAAAACAAGAAGGGGAAAAAAACATTGTTCAGGAATACACTGTATTTTCTATTTTATAAAAAAAGAATTTTTCTTAAATCGAATTTTTTAATGACATTTTCTAATTTTAAGCGTACAAGTAAATTTAAACATGCATTATTTTATAGCCAGTAATTTCAGACAAAACCCAGTTAATTCTTGTGATAAAATCTGTTTGTCTTATTTCAGTTTTTTTGTTTGCAAAATTACGGCGATTTTGTTGATCTAGGTGGGTTAGGCACCTGGTAAAGCCCGCTAAAGGTCATAGATCACCGTAAAATTTGTTAAAAGAGGGAATAGTTTGAAATGTCCAGAAGAATTTTAAAAACAAAGAGAAAAAGTTCGTTATATAGGAAAGGAACTTCGCTATTCGGGGTTATTTTGCGAAGAAAATAGTAAACTTTTCTCAGTTCCCGGAAAAGTTCGCAAAATAAGAGAAATTCACTAAATGGAGGTTCGTAAAACGGAGGTCTGACTGTATTTATAAGTATATCGAATCATATCCCAACTTATGCGAATGTGACTTATGCGATTATCACTAAGAGTCCCACCAATCACGTAAGTTCTGGGTATTGCAGAACTTCATAATATCAGCAGTATCCAATTAAGTCTAAGCCTACAATTACAGTAACGCAATCAGGCAGTTTTCCTCACAGTTTTCATATTAATTTTACTTCCTTGATTCCATGCATGTCCAATACTTTCAGTAGAATTTTGGAGGTTGCAATTCAAAGATGGGCCGTTTTTACCAGCCGTATTATTTTAGTAAGAATATTGTGGCGTAAAATCTTTCCAAACCGCATAATAGTGAATCACACACAGTCAAAACCAACTGAAATTTTTATTACTCAAATTACTAATCATTCTATAGCGGGGTCCGCACTAAGTGAGGCATTCCTGAATACTGTGGCGTACGTTGACTACTTTTGTATGAGAGGTGTTTTGATTTAAGAAAACACACGTAGATAAAGGCGTCGTGTGGCGTAATCTAAATAAAAATTAAAAATCTCTTGGTGTATGGGAGGGGCTTAAACCCTCAGTACTCACCACTCTCATGTACGATACTGCTTGCACAAAACTTTAAAATAACAAAAAAAGGTGAAGAGATACGTCAATTAAATGGGAAAAGTCTAAAAAGTAAAACAAAAGAAAAGTGGGTAGACGGAATTGACAAAGTTGGCAAGTGTACTACCTGATAAAAATTCTTTTCGTGTGTGCTCGTCTGTTGTAAAATCTTTCTCCTCTGGCGGGACACTTAAGCGTCATTCTGCGGTTTGACTCGCGCGCCAAGAAAATTGTGCAACAACTGCGAGGTTTACTTATTCTGTGAGAGCGCTTTTTTAAATCAAGTATCACATTACAAAAACGAGATTTGTTCTCAGAAACTTAACATAAGAAGCCTTAAACTATAAATTACTATCTCATTTAATGTTTTTTTTTTAAAATAAAATATATTTGAAATATGTTAGTGTTTTTTTTTCTTAATATTATAAAAAATAATAATGTTTCATCTTCTTAAAAGTTTTCGAATATCTTACTTAACTCGGGAGCAGGCACGCACTCGATACTAACGTTAATGGTCACGCTGGGTGACTCAGTCACCGCAATCCTTTTTTTTTAAAATCATTTTTATTGTAAATGATAAAAATCATAATTTTTCAGAGAAAACCTTAATTAAGAGAAAGTATACTTTCCTACTTTTAAGGACTTTTCAATTTTTCTTTGATAATTTGAGAAAAAATTATCCGTCAAACTGAACCAAGAAATTTCAAATGTGCGTGACTTTAATAAAGGACACAAATCATAGACACTTTTCGCTAACATTACAAGAATGTTATTTGCAAGCAAAACTGTCATATGTTGTTCAAGTTACTGTAGTTTTATTGTTCTTTGATGATCGACAAATAGCAAGTTGAACTTTTTCTTGCTTGTGTCTTTTTGACAGGAACAAATATGTGTTGTGATACACTTATTGGCTTCATATATTTTTTTTGATGGACTTCTAAGGTAGCATTTGAAAATTTTCCTCTCAACTCTAACGTTTCATGTTCATCGCTTCCCTGAAATGTACTTTCCCTGCCATGATTAGTATTCATTACTTCAGCAGGTTCTTCCCTTTGTTTGATCATTTTCAACTTCCTTCAATAGAGATCAGATGCCCATTTCTTTTTTTATATTCTGCTCGTTTACATTTATAAACCATAATAAGTCATACAACACAACAATCAAAACCACTAAGTTGTTCACAGGGAAAGAATGTATCATGTTCATAGAAAATATTTTGGAACAAAAGTGGTCGTGCGTGGAAAGTCGAAACAAATACCTTAAGATTTAAAAAAAAAAAAAAACCGCTTGGCGCTCCCAAAAAAAGAGGGAGATATGTATAAGAAAAGTACATTTTAGTTCCCATGAGGACTGTCATATAGGAGCATACTGCCAAGATCAATAGTATCAAATAAACAGTTTTCCCAGAATTAACGATTGCGTGAGCCTGGGGTGACTCAGTGCCCCGCGCGCTCGCTCCCGGATTAAAAACCAAAAAAGAAGTTATCTGTTTGAAGAAGAAGAAAAATTTTCTTCTGTAAAAAATATTTTGAACAAAATTCTTATATTTTTAAGAAATATTCTTGGACATGATAGTAATAACAAAAAAATAAAATGAGCAAAATTTATGGGATGTCATAGTCACATGTGATAAATGCAATTATGTATTTTAAGCCAATAGTTCTTGCGCCTCATTGTTGCCAGTTTTAAACCGAAACTTTCTTGTATTTGTAAACTTGTCTGTATTTGTTAATAATAACGCACGAAAGTAAACAAAATGCTCTGTATAATATAAGAATTTTTATTTTATTTTTTGAATACTTTTTGAGAATTTTAATATTTGGACACCTTTGCTCAATTATCACATTTGAAATGAGCTAAATTCATGCGACGTCATAGCCACTTGATAACTATAAACGCGTGTTTCCAGCCAATCAGTTCGTGTGCTTTGCTGTTGCCAACTTTTGATTTTAAAAAGTATATATTTGTGAAAAATAATAATGCACATTGGTAAATAAAATGTCCTTGATTTAAAAGTAAAGGTATAATAAAAGCATTTTTTTTTTGAAAATCTTTTGAAGAATCTTGATATTTGATCATCTTTACTAAATAACCAAATTGAAATTGTATCTAAATTTTACGCATGTAGAACAATAAGTACAAATCTAAAGTAAGTTTTGAATTCAATGAAAAGCAAGTGATGTCATTTATCATGTGATCATCTCATGAATGAAGCCCATTCAAACAAAAATTAATACAACAGTCTCAAAAAAATGAAGTTACATTTTGTATTTAAAATTGAGTAAAATGTATTATTTCATATCAGTAAATGAAAATGCTCACACTTTTTCGTAAAAATATTTATTGCCATTATATTTCTGGTTTCCATGAAATCTTCGTAAATTCCGTATGCAGAAAAATTATGTTTCTAATAACCCTAATATGCTCGTCATTTTCCTGTTAAATGCATTTTCCTCTTGCCAGTTATGTCACAAAAAAAGGAGGAAAAATGGTGTATTGTACTAACTTTGCAGAACCTAATTCAAATAAGAAGAATGATAACGGTCCACGGAATGAAATTTGTATAAAACTGATCTGTTTGATGGAAATCTAAGATAGTACATCATGCATTTGTAAATTTTAACAATTCTTTAACATTTTTAGAGATAAGAGTAAATAGTTTTAAGAAGCACATAAACTCAAAATTTTGCACGCGATAAAAATAAACCAATTTCTTATAAGATTATTTTAGTTAAAATTCAATGGGTTATATAAAAATAGTTGATTCAAGTAAAATTCAAATTGAAAAAAGATACGTGTGTGAATGATTTTCAATGTTTTTTTATCAACATCCGTCAGATTGACTTTTATACGATTTACTGCAAGTATTCTTTTGAAAAATGGTTTAACTACGCACAATTATTTTGAAAAAAATTGGCAAAAAAATAAACTTTTTTTTTTGTTGAGAAAACACCTTTTAAAACCTTGTTTTGGCTAAAATTTTTAAAAAAATACAAAATCTATCATTTGTTTTAACTTTGGATTTTGAACCACATTGCAGATAAGAGCCGAATATTGCAATTTTGCACGTACATCGATTTTTATTATCTTTTCTAATTAATATTTTGAAAGAAGAAAAAAGAACACATATTTTTATTAGTAAAAATATTTATTTATACTTTTTCAACAACAACAATAAAAAAAATTATTTATTTTAAAAAATTTTCTTTTGTCCGACATACTTAGAAGCTAGGTGCAGCACATAGCTCAACATTGCAATCATTACATATGTAATGACTCTCTTTTATTTTTAATTTTTCCCTCCTATCACTTTTTGGTCAACACACAGCGCAGTATATTGTGGGAGCCCCTTTTTTATGTTGGTGGAACAAAACTGGGAAAGCATGACGCTCCGTTAATCGTAAAATTCCATAAGATTTTGATCTACTAGATTTTTTTTGTACAATCACAGCGATACAAATATAAGTTTTTCTACTAATTTACTTCTTAAACCTAAATTTTTTTACACCTCGATTTTTTTGTATACAAAATATATTCATTCCAAATAGTGATGTCTAGCAAATGAAAGAATTTTTTTTTTGTAATATTAATCTAAACTAAACTCAGCGGCGCGACAGCCCATGCCAAGGCCTACTGTGCCCAATTTAGTATACGTGACCATGGGCGCTGAAATGCATGAGCAGATGTCACGATCAGGTGGTCAGTCTTGGGAACTGAACCCCCAGTGTTTAGTTCCCAAGCAAGCCTGGTACTCATTTATCGACTCACTGAAGGGATGAAAGGCTGAATCAGCTTTGCTCCGCCCAGGATTCAATATTTATCTAAATTTACGAAATCACGACAACGGATCGCAGTAAATCTCACGATTGCCAACGGTGATCGGTTATATTCGAGCGTGAAAATTACAGCAGCATAAAATACGACTTCATTCGAATTAACTCGCTCTCGTGCATTAAGGAGTTAAAAAATGCGGCTTTCTGTTTCAAGCATTTTTTTCCACACACATGTCCTCTCCCTCATACTGTAGTCGGTAATGTATACACACATATACAACACTTTACTTGAAATTTTAATTTTTTTAACATTCGCAAATGGGGATTTAATTTAAAAAAATCTCCGGGGATATATATGTTGTTTAAAAATTAAAACTTGCAAATATGATAATAATTTCCACACACACACAATTAGAAATATTAATCCAAATCAAAATATCTTCTTAAAACTTCGAAAAACTCGAATGATATGATGTGTTCATTTAAATATTCTTATCTGTGATTCCGTTATTCTTGATTTAAAAATTTCGAGAAGAAAATTCTTATACTTCCTTGAAACACAATAGATAAATTCATAGCTCACATTTGGAACGGATTGCAAGTGTTTTCTCATTCTTTTGTCTAACTAAATGAAAATTGGGAAACATTGCAGGAAAAAAAAATCTTCACCAATTTCACATGAATAAAATAAATTTACATAATAATTGAGAAGCTCAGTGATAATGAGAAATAAATGTTTTTGATTAAATTTTATAGAGAGAGTTATCTGCAATAAAATCTATTGAGTGTGTAACAATAGTAAAAAGGCATTGACGTAAGCTGCTGCGTAATGACATCTTTGATTTTTGTTACGTGATGAAATATCATTTAGAACTAAAAATAATACTTTAATGAAAATTTATACTCAATCACCTTTAGACTGAGCTTCACTGAACGTATTTTCCATATTTACGCAATTTATAAGTGGAAATCTTATTTGTGTGTGTATTTGTAATGAATTTAATATCCAAATGTTCAGTACTACCAGACCCATTTTTTTTTATAAAAAGGTTCGACGTGACATTATCAGAAACTGTTTTGGAGTGAAGAAGAGAGAAGTTTTTATACTTTGATATATTTTTAAAACTGTATAATACATCATTCTATTTAACTTATTAAGAGAAGTATATATATACAGTAGACTCTCGCTAATTCAAACCTTCGATTATACGAACCTCTCGATAACTCGAAGTATATGCTCAGTCCCTAGAAAAACTCTTGATATTTCGAACTAAAACAATGCGTTTTGGTACTCTCAATATTTCAAAGTAAAATCTGTGGCCAGACTACAACGCGAGATAATTCGAAGTTATCTTGTAAAACTCTTGACAATTCGAACACTCACTATCATGTAGAGTCCTGTAGCAAACAAGTTGGAGCTTGCATGTTTTGTGTTGTATTGTCTCTACGTGCCTCCCTGTAACGTAACCTCTTTGATGACCATCTGTGGTCAATTAAGTGGACAATAGAGCAACCGCACCTGTTGTCAACCGCCCATATCTTTCGTTTAACACGTGACCTTGCTACACATGTGTTCAGAAAGGATGGTCCACTATTGTGAAGAAGAGATGCGTAGGATTGTGTATAAATGCATTGAATGTATTCTTTTAATACATAACTTTTAACTTCTGTAAAATATTTATACTGTATAATACAAACTTTTTAAAAATACTTTAAGATAATTTTATACATATGCACATTATATGTACATAGATATATAAACATATATATATATACATATTTAGCTGTGGGGTGCCAAACCAATCTACCAATACGATTCAGCGTACCGTAGAGTAGGACATATTTGAAATAATTCGATTCTTGCAATAATTGTATGCAGAGAGTTAGAGAATAGAGGTCAATAATATAGATTTATTATTTTATTTTATATTAATTTTGCATCATTTAAAGTTATTTATTAACGACAAATAAATGACCTAAAATACCATTTTTTTAACATGTTTAAAAAATAATTTCAATTGTACATATATTAAGTACTTTTAAGCATATTTATTAAATTAAGAAATACATTACAAATTTTAAGTATTTCCCTTTAATATTGTTAAATAAAAAATAATAAATGTTTTAATGCGAACCTTGTCTCTGCGGCAATCTACTTCATATCACAATATCAGGGGTATAATGTATGACTTTCAATTTGATACGATTCTGAATATTCAGTTGTTAAACAGCTTCTTTGTGGACTCAAAATGCTTTTCATTTGAGAAAAGATTTGTTCACATAGATATGTAGAACCAAAAGCGGAAAGCAGAGTACATGCAATTTTCTCTCTTCAAACAGTTAAATCTCTCTAGCAATGACATTCATAAATTTACAAAATAGATGTAGATTTATATTTAGAGTTATCTTACAGATTTTTTCGTAATTCCGTAATAGTCCAAAATTCTGAAGATATTTGTCAACTATCAACTTCAATCCAATCAAAAATTGACAAATTTGTTGAATAGTGTAGAGTGCCACTGAGAATTGTGCCGCGTGCCAAATGTGACACGCGTGTCATAGGTTGCCGACCCCTGTTTTAGATTTTCTTAATCAACGAATGACAATTAATACCTGAAAAGCGAATGTTTATTCACTCTAGTGCAGAGGTCTTCAACCTGGGTTCCCTGGAACTTTGTCAAGGTTCCGCAGGTGATCACTACTTGTTTAACCAAAGCGCCATAGTTTTAGTAAAATTTTAATTTTTATTAAAAGATCAAATCTTTAAAGACAGATTGCTTGTAAAAAAAATGGCTGTTATAGAGACTGCCGATAGAAGTGAAAACTTAGAACTTTTAGTATTAAAATTTGAAATTTCATAATGTTTGAATTAAAATGATCAACATCAATCTGGTTTTCACATCTATTGACACTCCGAGCAACAACTAGATGCATGTGTATATGGTTTTTCATTATTGAAATGTATTACGGGCTGTACAAGATCATGACAAAATATAAATACAATTCAATTGAAATAACAATTAATATACAATCATATTATTTATGGATAGTATTTGTATTTACTTAAATTTCAATGTACTTCCTTTTTAACATTATTTTAATTGTTTGCATTATTGTCATCATTAATTTCAACAATACTTAGACTTTTTGTACTTTCAATTATTTCATTTTGTTCTAAAAAAAGGTATAAAGGCTTATGGTAACTAAAGTAAGAAAGGAAAATGTTTCTTTCAAATTTATCTATCGCGTAAAACCCGCATCGATCGTCGTTTTATATTTTGTAGTACTGAGTTTTCGGTACATTATCATATTTTTCGCCAAATCTTTTTTCGAGTATTTCAGAACCTTCTTTTGTATAAATCATCAAATTTTCGAATAAAAATTGTTGTATCTGTCTCATAGATTTTCCAGGCGAAATATAAACGGCAGCCATTAATATGTATTGCCCATTCTCGGAATCGGAACGAGCAATGCACAGTATATACACATTGAACTTTTCACTAAATCCATTCAATTTCACTTATAAGATATACACAACACTATACGTTAGTTGTATAGCTACAGATATACTGCTATAAGCATGTCGATGACGCGAACGCACGAGATTTCACCCATCCAAAAAGTGTCTAAGGCGAACAGCACACTGCGCGTGCGCCAGTCAGAGCATGTCGGTGACGCGAACCCATAAGATTTTCCCCTACCAAAAAGTGTCCAACGCCGCTTAAGAAGTTTTCACTTCAATAAATAGAAATGAATATTTTATGAATAAATAAAATCTTAAATTTCGGGAAAAATCACTGACTTTAAGCATGAATAAATACATCGGAAGGTTAATCAATGAAAGAGAAAGAACAACTTATCCACATATCAACAGATTCGACGTCTAAGTCTAAATTTAAGCAGGAACCGCTCCTAAATTTTAGGTTGCAAATTTGCAAAATGCATAGGATTTTTCCCATAGCTTTAAACACTTTAATGCCATTCAGAACACTGTATTTACTCGTAAGTTAAAAATATTTCTCAACGTATGTGGCAATAAAAAAACAAAATATAGAAGCAAATTAGCCCCGAAGTTTGTGTAAAATATGCGGACACCTCTCAGTTGCTAAATATAATGCAAGCGTAGGGGAAAAGTGGAGCTTGTGTGAATTACAGCTATTAATGAGGAAGTTACAATAATATTAGGTTAAAAAAAATTAATAAAATGTCAGAGCTTTCTAAATTTCAAGTTAGCATTTTTTTAAGTGTCTTTCTTTAAAGTATCTGTATGTTGATGTACTTCAAATATTATTTTAAGATACATTCTTTTAAAGCTTTTTTATGGGGTTCCCCGGAAACACCTTACATAATTTTAAGGGTTCCGTGGGTCGATTAAGTTTGAAGACCAAGTTCGAACTCGCTGCCCAAAAAGAACATTTTTGCAGCCCGGTCAGTTATCAGCATACAATAATATAAAATAAAGTATCAAAATTTCTCCCGAAATAAGAAAGATAGTAGCAGAGGAGATATGTCAAGTGTCAGGATGTACATAATAATTCTGTGTGTGTGTTTATTATAATGAATTGTTCGAAATAAATTTACGTTTCAAAGAATATTGATTTATTTGCAGCCCACCTAAAGTTAAACTTTGTTTGTTTGGCCCAGTTATCCTTTGAGTTTGACACCCCTGGTCTAGGGCATACTCGAGGATCAAACGAATATTAATGTCCGGTTTCTTTCAATGAAATGAGTTTTGGAAATTTTTTGCAGCAACAGTTCTATATTAGGAATATAATAAAACTTATATATCCAGATAACGTGAAGAAATAAATCATGAAAATGTTCCATTCTATTAAATACATAAATATTTAATAGAAGTGTATGAGAGCCAAAAATATATGAAATAATTCTTCGGGTTTTTCTCTCTCTCTTTTCAGAATCCCAAATTTTTGTTACCACAAGCTTGGAGAAATTTTCATTTCTTATTTCTAACATCCATATTAAATAAATATTGATTAGTAAATTTTGGTGTGGAATGTTATATAATGGGTGATTTTTTTTGAAAAAAAAACCCGCTGTAAGTTAAACATTTTGTTTCAAATTACACCTGATTTCTAATTTCACCATTATCATTTACGTACAGCATTAAGCTTTCGATTGTATTGAAAAACATTCTTACAGTCCTCGTTTTTTGAATTAAAAAGGACAGGACTTGAATTTTAAAACAGAAGAAAATCCATCTTTTATGTCTGTAACTCCTAACCCTAGGAGTTGATTTTGACAAAATCTATTTTTCATGCTTACCCAAATTTCAAGTCTGTTCGTCTGATAGTTTGGAAACGGGAAATTTTTTTTCTTTTACGCGCTCGTTAGCCCCCTTGATAGTCGATTTCCGTAAAACCCATTCTTAGTAGATCTCTACTCAACAAAATAAACATGCCTGCTAAATTTCAAGAGCGTAGGCCTAATAGATCAGGATTTCTCTTGATGAGAGAATAAGTGAGTGTATGCGAGTAGCTTTTCTCCTGTATTTATATATAGATTACACATGCTGATTATGAATAGTTCTCCGCACAAACGAGTCTCTTTTTTTTTTTTTTACATAAATATTGCATCAGGATGATATTACGGGCTATTTGCAATTCATCTTGTTATTCAAAATCTCGATATGATGACAAGGACGTTATCTGAAAATCGGTATCTCATTCGAGCCATTTTATATGTGAGGACTTGAGTCATCAGTTTCTTAAATGGGAACACTCACAAGAAAAAATTCACTCATTAATCTCAGATATAATCAGGATTCGGATCCACGATTCATTAAAGTTTGGGCAGAACTGCATCTTTACCCGCTAGATTGGCATGAATTTGCGCGAAATAAGAAGAGAATAGAAAGTTGAATAATAAAAGACACGAAATTATGTGTGCTAAAAGTGATTTCCCCTCTCCCCTTTATTACCGAAAATTATAAAAGATAAAGTGAAAAAACTTTTGTTAACGTATCGCACTATGAAGCAACACAAGGGCTATTGCTGATTGACGTCATAATTGTGAGCCACGGTCAAATGACGATTGAAACACCTGAGCAGGCACCCCACTCTCCTATCTTACACACCTCCATAACGTGAGTATATCAGCCCCTCTACACGGCGGGTCTTCGGTGTCGCCAGGATTCGAACTCATGACACGCCGGACACGAGTCCGTGATCACTAGGCTATGACCACCTACAAAAAGTGAGAATCATTTGACAATTGTAACTTAACAAGTAATATAAAAAAATTTAAGTCAATTCCTACTTAGGTCAACTAAGAAAATTTTTATTTTAATTACTTTTTATTAAATAGTTACATTTAATGTAAATATGTACTATATACAAATGTGTGTGTGTGTGACAGAATCACAATATTAAGTGACAAAATAGAGAGCGATTTTCCCCCTTTTCTTTTCTATATGTGGTTTCTTACTATTTTTGTTTGTTTGTTACTATTTATTCATCAATTAAATTTAATTATTCTATAAAATAATAGAGTTAAAAGGAATCACATTCTCAGAAATTACGCCAGGCGGGATTCGAACACACGACCTTTGGATTAGAAGTCCAACGCGCTATCCATTGCGCTCCTGGAACACAATGAATGGTTTTCCTTTCGAATGACTATTATTTTTGTTTGTTACTATTTATTCATTTTTTAAATTTAGTTAATGAATTAATATTTGAAAAAATGTACTGATGATGAATGTACTGAAAATGTATAAAATGTATTGTTCAAAAAAATGTATTTGAACTTGAATGGATGAATAGAAAGTATTTTATTAACGATTGAAAATTTGAACAAGATATATATATAGGGTGAGAGCGAATTAATAGTAGAAATTGACACAAAAGACTAATTTTACTCCAAAGCAGCGGTTCTTAAACTTTCGATCGCCGCGGCTCCCCTTTATGTGTCAGCCTGACATCGTTGAGATCTCCAAGAGACTTTGAGCATCCCTCTCTGAATCTCAACACATGGCTGAGTGATTGAGACTTTTTTAACACTTCTTTTTTTGCATTTAAAGAAAACAGTCAACATCTAATTAAAAGATATTAAGATACTGACTATATAGTTGCAAACAATAAAAAACTGAATTAATATTCTTGATCGCAATACATGTTCTAGTTCCGGGGACACTACGTTGATCGCGATCGACCGGTGGACCATTAAGATATTTTGGGGTGACAGCCTGAAAATTTTACCAGTTAATAATCATATACGGAAAATTCAAGATTGGCTGACAGTACGCAGACTAAGTCTTCTGCTGACTATAACTACGAAAACTAACTTTAGATAAAAATATTTTATTTCCTTAATATATTTTGAATTGTTTCATAATAAATGTATCATTTGATATAATCATATTTGGGTGATAATTATGATCGAGTTTGTATCTTGCGTTTTGCTTTAAACGTGGTTGTTTTTTTAACACGCTTTTATAAGTTTCACTTGCATGTAACGGAATCTTGGAACTCGATTTTTACCAACTTTAAAAGGTCAGATAAATTCGAAATTTTGCACACTTGTCAAGGACCGATGACAATACAATAATTTCATAATTTTATTTTAATTTTAGTTCTGTATAGGTAAGTACATATATTCCGTACTTATTATTATGTTATAATAATAACCTTTTCTTTACCTCACCACACCTAGGACATTGGGCAGTGGCGCACACAAGAATTTTTTAAGGGGGGGGGGAGGTCGAGGGTTGAAGGTCTACCATTTCCGTATCATACCACAATACACAGCCAAACATATTTTTTTGATTTTGTCGATTGTCGGGAATAAAAAACAGCAACAAATAAATTACTGAATAAATAATGAACATTAAATAAATAAAAAAATTACTAATATAAAATCCTTAAATACATTTTACGTACTATATACATGGAACAAAAATGAATCGGAAAACAAATGAAGGGTTAGGAGGGAGAGTGCTGATCCGTGGACCCCTTCCCGCCCTTTTGTGCGCCAATGACACTGGGTGGACCGCAACTCCAAAATTAGAAGTATCCCTTTTCCTGGAAAAGTCTGCCCACACCCTTGTTCTAGTTCATGGAGGCAATTTAGTGTTTTAATCTGTGATTTCACATCTTTCAATTTTCTACGAGGCCTTTCAGAGACTGTAAAAGAAAAAAATCTTGACATAAAATGATATACCTTTGCCTACCTATTAGAAAGGTTCCGGGGACCCCCGGCGGTCCTCGGACCATAGTTTAGAAGCCGCTGCGCTAAAGGTTTTGATTGACTTTGTTAAAGTATTGCTCTGTGAAGCAACACGAAGAGAATTTTGTGTGTGTGTATATATCCAATATATAATATAAACCGCATGCACTTAAACATGTTTTAAAAAATTAGGAAGGGGAAAAAACTTTTTTTCTGTGTTTTTATGACAAGGTCAAAACAATCAGTGATGAAACCGGTCATGTGTTTGACACAAAATTTTATGCATCATTTTCGGTCATAAATTATGAGATTGCATGAATTCGAATGGTAATGAATGTTCTGTATTCTTTGCATAACGGGAAGACCACATTTCCTTAATAAGTGAAAGATAAATACACGTTAGATATATAAATTCCTAATTTGTTTCTTTCTTCGATAATCTTTTCCTACTTTGATTGTTTGGCAAAAAAATACCATAACATTACATTTTTATTACCATGTTTTATTAACTCGCTTTCATGTATGTCTGTCCAGGTGGAATTTTGTAATTGATTTTAAACTAACTTCCCTATGAGCTAGAGATTTGGAATTTGGACCATAGCTCAGAAGTGGATGACAATGCATGAAAATATGGGAAAAAACATGGTACATTCTAAAAATTTTCTTTTATTTATAGATTTTTTTTTGTACAGCTAGTATTTACCCAACCGCTATGCTGGGTATTTCATTATGTTTAATCATTATATACTGTTTATACACAGTGAAAATTGCATAACACGAAACTAAGAGGACTGAAATATTTTTTCGTGTTAAAAGAATTTCATATTTAAGTTTATTGCAAATATATAAATAAAACACATTCATTGAATTTACATGGATATGTATGAATGCATGTATTTAATAAAAATCAATGAAACAAAAACATTCACAAGAACTTAATGAGATTTAAAACAAAACACTTTCATGTTTATTTTAGAACAAAACATTTATTGAGTTTTTAGACAGTAATCTGATATTTTTCGTTGCAATGTCTTTTTTAGCATCAAATTGTCAACCAATTGCTCAGTGTCGTCCATTTTGTAAATTATTCCACCATTGCTCTCTTTTTTTAAAAATTAATGTTCATAATATAGAGTTAGCAATACATAAAATTTTCAGATTTCTATTTTCGTCTTCTGTTTTTGACCAACAGCCGTAAGAAGCTCCATCTTCATTTTAAGCGAAATGGTAGTTTTCTTTTCCCCTGAGCTTTTTGCCATTGTTCTCGTAAACAAATTCTTATCAAAATCGGGGGGAAACGCAAACAAAACTCACTGATTTTTACTCACCCTGCGATGTGCTCATCAACGAATTCCAAAGTCAATTGATGAGAGATGAGAGGTTTTTGTGTAGCATTTGTAGGGGTGGAGGATGAAAGTAGCTAAGATAAACAAAATTGGCTCGTGTCACAAGCTATTCCGAGGGTATTTCAAATCCAAGTTATCCTCCTATCAACAAAAACATGTGAAACCACCTCTCTTTCATTGTTCCTTCATAGTAGTTTACCGGGACCGTTGCATTATTTCGTGTTAACCAATATTTCGTCTTAAGCGTTTTCGCATTAAACGTATTTTACTGTATGGATAAATTATTGACACTTGTCTAGTATTAAGTATCTTTTTTTAGCATTCAATTTCTTTTTGAAAAACACTTTCATAACCCTCACCACTTGATTTAAATACACAAGACTTTTAAGCAATGATTTCCAAAACTGAAGGAAAATTATCTTTTACGCTCCCGTAGTCCCCTTGCTAAAGGCGGATTTTCGCAAAACCTATTTTCAGTGGATCTTTACTCAACAAAATAAACATGCTTGGCAAATTTCAAGTCAAAATCTAATAGTTCAAAAACGGAATTTTTTTTATCATTAACCCAACCTTCTTTGATAGTCGATTTCCGCAAAACCCATTATCAGCAGATTTTAATTCAACAAAAGAAACTTGATGCCAAATTTCATTACGGTAGGTCTAGTATTTCAAAAACGGGAATTTTTTTCTATCAAATACGCCCCAGTAACTCTCCGCTGCCCTCATAGGATTCACACACACAAATCCGTACTTAGCGGATCTCTACTCCATGAAAGGAATCTGTTTACCAAACTTCGAGTTTGCAGGTCTAATATTTCAAAAACAGGATTTTTTTTTATCCGTAACGCCGATTAAGCCCTCTCAAAGCCCTTAGAGTGTGTTGATTTTCGCAAAATCCGTTCTTAGTGGACCTCTACTTTATGAAAGAAACCTGCCTACCAAATTTCATGTTTTTGGTCGTTTAGTTCCGGAGATATCGTGATGAGTGAGTGTTGCTTTCCCCCTTTGTTTACATAGATTATATTTTCCCAAAACAACGCTACTAAACATGTAAAATAATATTGTAAATAGATTTTTTTTCTATCAGTAAGTATCTCAAAACAGTGATTAATCAATATATGTATATATGTTTGATATCGCATAAATTTCAAGAATTTTAAGGGTTATTTCATTTTTTGCCCTCCGACTCGTTAAGCGACTTAAAAAAAAGCATTTTATTGTCTCACAGCATTTTTGTGTTGACAGAGGGCGTTCCCGGATAACCTTGAATGAAAGAAACATTGTGACTGAGACAGAGCACAGTGCCATGGCGACGCTGCAGCAGTTCGCACAATGCACAAGTCGGTTCAATGAGACTAAAAATCAATTGTTTTTCTTCAACGAAACTTTTAGATGGAGACTGGCGGTAACGCCCTTTGAATATCATTATTTTTCAGGTAAAAAGTTTCTTCGATGAATTAGGGGGAAAAAGGATTATGGCGAAATCTCTCTCTTGTTCTTGTTTTTTTAAAAAAAGTACAGTTTAAAAAAAACTAAAAAACACGCTTTACTGTGAATCGAACTAAAATGTAAAAAACAATTCTTATTATAAGAATAAAGTGATTAACGAGAAAATTAATGTCGTGGTTAAAGCGTGGGGTGCTCGATATCAATTGTTATAATTTCTTACTAGTTCTATTCCTAAATGCTGAGGTGGCCGCGGTAGCCAAGTGGTCTAGGCATCGGATCGTGGCTAGCGTGTCATGAGTTCGATCCCAGTACCACTGAAGACCCATCGTGTAGGGGAGCGATGCACGTTAAATCTGTCGAGAGCTCAAACGTCCTCCCGTTGGTGTGGTGTGGTAGTTAGGAGAGAGGGGTGCCAGCTCAGGTGTCGTCCGCGTCACTTGACCACGGTTCAAAATTACGCGAACCGTCCCCAAAAGCCCTCGTGTAGCTGAACAGTGGGACGTTAATATTCACTCACTCACTCACCCTAAATGCTGAGTTAGTGTAAAAATGTAGTACAAAGCCCCCTCCCACTCTTTTACCACAACGGCATTAATTTTCTCGTTAATAATTTTATTTTTATAAGAATTTGTTTTTACATTTTAGTTCCATTAATTATAAAAGCGTGTTTTTTAGTTTTTTTAACTTTAATTTATTTTTCATTTTTTAGTTCGATCTACAATAAAAGCATGTTTTTTTTAGTTTTTTAAATGCACCAAATCTGGAAATTGTTATTCCTGATAATCCTGATCAGGACAATGGAACAAAATTATGAAATTATTGTATTGTCATCGGTCCTTGACAAGTGTGCAAAATTTCGAATTAATCTGACCTTTTAAAGTGGGTAAAAATATCGAGTTCAAAGATTCCGTCGCAAACAAGTGAAGCTTATTTATGAGTGTTAAAAATTGATTTTATTCCTTTATTATATGTTTGATCATTTTTTTTTTTTACTTAATATGTGTGTTAGTGTGAATTGAAAAAAAATTTTTTTCGGACTTTCCTCCTATGCGGAAAAGATGTTCTATGTGATATAAACGAAAAAATAAAATAAAATAATTTTTAAGTTAAAATACTGCCACAAGGGGAAGCTTAGATATTTAAGTAGTTTTTCTTTGCAGTATCAAATCAAAGCAATTTTTGTCAAAGTGAAACATCATTTTAGTACTTTTTAACATGTATTGCGGAGAAAGGACATCAGTGGCACACACTGAAATTTTTTAAGGGGGAATTTTTCAAGTGTCGGAAATCCACCATTCTCGTATCATACCCAAAACGCTACCCAACGTATTCTTTTGCTTTTATTGATTGTCGTGGACGAAAAACAGTAAAAAAATAAATTATTTCATAAATAA
Source organism: Trichonephila clavata (assembly GCA_019973975.1). Classification (NCBI taxonomy): domain Eukaryota; kingdom Metazoa; phylum Arthropoda; class Arachnida; order Araneae; family Nephilidae; genus Trichonephila; species Trichonephila clavata. The sequence continues at coordinate 48,867 of BMAO01000128.1, forward strand.
TTAGTATTAATAAATAAAATAAATTATAATTAATTATTTTTCGTACTATATGCATATGATTATAATAAATCGAAAAATAAGATTAAGGGGTAAAGGAGGATCGAACCCCCAGGACCCCCCCCCCATTTTGTGTGCGCTACTGAAGAATACTACTAAATAGTTACAAGGGTACAGCTTCTTTAACATTAAATTTTTAAAAAGTGAAAATCTGCTGTGGCAAAATGAACCTACTATCTAAAAGCTGAAGGCGGAAAACAACTTGGATCGGGAAAACCTGAACAGATAGCTGCGGGAATCAACAAGTACTGGGAAAGAGCTGGGTCATGAAATGTTGCAATGTACATTGTACTCACTATTCAATACTCACTAATTAATTCTTTTGATTATTTATGAAAAGAAATTACAATTTTTTTACAATTTTATAAAAATACTGTTGTTTCGGAAGAAACATCTCAAAATTTATTTTAAACACATTTGATTGAATTACAATAGAAAATTATCATGTAAAGAATACTCTTTCATTGTTGTGCACACTGGCTTTCCAAAGGAAGTGCATTCGCGAGATTTTGGAATTTGAGGGAGCGTTTTTTTTGGTGGGTGTGTGTGTTTAAAATATCTGGAAAAAACAATTAAATACCCGATGACCCGGTGAGTGTTTGCTAATTAAGAATGAAGACTCGCTGTGGGATACCGATATTATTGGACATTTAAATTGTTGAAATTTAAAATTGCATTTTTTCTACTCGAGTTGTGGTCGTATATCTTTTGTAAATAAACTTTTGCATCTTTTGCCTCTATTTGACGAAAAAAGATTGACTCGTTTCTCCATAATGCAATAACTGTCTACTAAATTTAATAATGCTCTGACCTATAATAAATTTAAAAACTTAATATTCATTTTGAAGTATTCATTCAGTGCTACGTTAAATGATTATCAAGATGATAAAAAAATGCTGATCTTTTCATAAACCCTTTTTAAGTTTCTCTACAAGACGTTAATTGTTACCCACCTGAAATCGTAATCGGAGTTATTAACCTACAGCATAATACTAGACTGAAACTTTTCCAAATTTACACGATTTGTCTGTCGGGTATTGTTGTAGTTTTAGATCAACTTTTGTTTGTGAACGAATATTTTATATTACGATCATAACGAAATCATAATATCGTTCAAAATTAACTGATATACACCTCAAACAACCTAATTTTATTAACATCTTCAAGAACTAATCCTAATGTAGAATGATTTGGCAAAAAAAAAAAAAAAAAAACTCTACAAGTTTAAAATTTTTATTAAGCTAGTACTGGCTGTTTAATAATTATTTAGAATTAAGTAATTAAAGTTACTTTTTTATTTTATACCTAAGCAAGTTTATTAAAATTAAAATAAAAACGTTATTAACTATAAAACCTAAGTATTTATTATAAAATTTTCAAATATTCACTCCTCACTCTTGCCATAAAAAAATATGCTACTTGTGCATAAAAATCCCATATGTCAATCCCATAAGGCGCAACAGCTCATGCTATGCCTATTGTGCCCATCTCAGTATACGTGACCATTGGGCGATAAATCAATTAGTGAAATTTTTTCACCTTTTTATGTGTTTTGATTTGTTGGAAAAGTTAGAAGTGGCATGCATAATAATTTACTTTCAGATAGTGGCACTCTTACCAAAAAGGTTGGCCACCCCTACCATAGAATATCTTTTCTAAATAGGTAGGTTTCGATTGACTTCTCCAGGTAACCGTGATCCATCCTAATGTATAAGGAATCCTGTAAATAAAAAAAAAATTTGCAACTGTAAGTAATAACTATAGTCATTTCAGAGCTGGTCCATATTTCACTGTAAATGAACACGAAATGCTTTTCCATAATAGGTCCTATATACAGTCGACTCTCGATAATTCAAACCTTCGATAACACGAACCTCTCGCTAATTCGAAGTATATGCTCAGCCCCTAGTAAAACTCTTGATATTTCGAACAAAAACAATACGTTTTAGTATACTCAATATTTCGAATTGAAATCTGTGGCTGGCCGGAATAAAATACGTGATAATTCGAAGTAATCTTATAAAACTCTCGTTAATTCAATGCAAACACTCACTATCATGTAGAGTCCTGTAGCAAACAGGTTGGATATTATATATTTTGTGTTGTTTTGTTTCTGCTTGTCTCCCCTGTAACGTAGTCCTTTTGATGACCATTAAAGTTGACTCCGACAACTCTGAAAAAAGGTAAAGCGTCATTAAACAAACTACGCAACTTTTTCTTTGAAAATCATGTTGATGCGGACATTTTTCTAGCTTCATTTATTCTAGAAAAATCTATTGGAAAAGTTATATTGAATGCCATAAAGCAAAGGAACGTAACAGAATTTTTCGTCCAAAAAACTTATTATGTACAGTATATATTCCATTAATAGTTGTTTTTAATACATAAATGTATTCTTTTAATTCAGGAGACTTCTAACTTTTGTATAATATTTTTACTGATAATATGTACTTTTAAAAGATACCTTAAAATAATTTTATACAAATGTGCAATTGTTGCTTTATTACATAGTTTCAAATTTAAATGTATAACAAAAAAAATTATCTTCGTGTGTTTTGGGAGTTTTTTCCTACCCTCTTGATAATTCGAAGTTTTTCATTGGTCCCTTCAACTTCGAATTATTGAGAGTCGACTGTATTTGAAGATAAAAATATCACTAAGATGATTAAAATGAGAAAAAATGAAGGAAGGTAAGAATATTAAATTATAATTATGAGCTGTATATATATAAAAAAAAACACAAGGTATGCCAAGCGCAACGGAATATATCTGCCTGCTTGATATAAGCGAATAAATATATTTTCATTAGTGATTTTTCTTTAAAAATGCAACTTTGAAATATGTAGTGCAACAATGTAGTAATAAATAAAAATAAATAAATGAAAATCTTTCTTAACAAAACAGTCACGTTTTATTTTATATGGTTAACATGATTTAAATTTTAAATATTTTACAAGTCACGCATTTTCCTTGGAAATTCCTTGTTCATTTCTGAAAGAATTTCCTACTCTTCCTAAATTTGCATTGTGTTATAGTTAACAAAAACACAGCCTTAAGTATCTAAATAGATATTTCTCGTACATATTCTCATTGTTTTTGATTCATTGTTTGATTTGATTTGATTTGCTTTTAATTTACGTCGAACTCTGAAGAAACACGAGGGTTAATTATTGATGACGAATTGTTGAAAAGCGTCTCCTAGAGCGCGTTGCTGTGTAATGCCGAAAATGAGATTTTTATGAACGTGAGCACAGTGACAGGTGAGTTACAATAAAGTACAATTGTTATCTGTAATTGAAGGGTTGGTTGCCCTACTAATTCACCTAATTTGAAATTATTCGTGTTTTTTGTTTGTGTATGCCCAAAATTAAATGTTTTTTTAAGAGATAGCAGAGTACAGATAATTTGAATTGCCGCCATTTATGGCATACTTCTCTTGCGCGTCTCCAGTATTTTGTATTATAATTTGATTCGAAGCCGTTCGTGATTTGTTTTAGCTTACATTATTTGGACAAGCAGATTCCTGATGCGAATTGAGACCCCATTTTATACAAATTCTTTTATCCCTACAGAATTTTCAAATACGGTGTCTTCGAAAACAAATATAGCAACCATTTTCGCTTTGTATGATTTTTCTTACACTTTTATCACAGAAAAATGTTATGAAATGTCAAATATATAAAAAAAAATCTAAACTTATTTTCTAGCTTTCCAACATAATTGTATGGACACCAAATAGCTTTATTTCCATACTTTTAAGAGTAGGATTAGATTTAAATAAAATTTGTACAAACTACGTTGGTTAGTAATTCCAGTTAACCTCTCTTGAGCACCATGTAACCATTAGTGGATACATGCTATGTATAGGGCAAAATCCTGTTGTAACCTCTAATCGATACATGGCTTATTGAGGTGTACAATCAGCATACTCTTAATCAAAATTAAATTTTAAAAATTCAAACATTCCTTGAAATATTATTACAAATTCTTGAATTTTATCTTCTGCAGGAATTATGATAATAAGGAAATTATCCGAGAAAAGAATCTATCAATGCTATCAATCTATCAAAAGAATCGATTCAGCACATTTTCATGAAGAATACACTCAACTCTTTTTTTTTAAACGGTAGATATTTTCCTTAGAAAACCGTGCAAAAAAATCGTGTAAAGAAATACATGCGACCATGGAAAATTTGGGGATATGTTCCTCAACTTTAAAAAAACCGTGAAAGATAAATCAATTTTACATGCTTATAAAACAAAAACAATTCATTTTTATTACAAATTTTTTTTTAAATTAGTACAGAAAATACAGTCTATAATACCTCAGTACATACAACATATGAAAATGCAAACTGAAATTAGGAATAAAACTTCTAACTAAAACTACTCACCGCAATTTGATAACAACCGAGAACAGTTATTACGAACTGGATCAACAATGCTATTATCAGTAGATGTTTCAGATATGTCTATCACAACTGGCGGTTTTGATTGAAATGAATAATTTCGTTCGTTATTAACGACCTCTGTTGGTTTACTTGTTGTTACAAAATCTGTTATTAGCCTGTTATTATAAGTGTATTATATCAGTGTAAATGTGTATTTTGTTTTTTATTATTTTAATGTATTTTGTGTTTTGTTTCCTTTCAGTAAATTAAATTTTTTTTATTCTTCTGTTTTCTATTTTTCGATATACCCATGCCCCCCTTGTAGGGCTATCATGCCCCACAGTTTGAGAAGCACTGGCTTCGAGTCTTTGATTTGAGTTGAATATAGGACATTAAATAACGCATTTTAAGAGATTCGGTAATCTGCTAAATTGTGTAAACAACATTACAAAATTCAAACAAAATTTCAATATTCGAGTCGCTTTGTTGTTACATTTTAGTTTATCTCAAGCAACGTTTATTGTTTCGTAGATAGTAAAATGAATCATACGTAAAGGAGATGGTGAAATAGTTTTAGAACTCTATCACACCTGCGCATAAGTTCGTAATACATTCGAAAATTTCCAAACGCACAAGCAAACGAAATGTTTGTTTATAACTTGTTACGGTAAACTTCAACATCCACAACCCTTTTGCGGCTGTTACATTTCCGATGTCTGACGTCATAGAGATAACAAAAATCTATTTTTATTCAATTAGCATGACTTTAAAAAAGACGCATAGGAAGTACAATCTACGTGACATCCGAAATCTGAAAGGGTTATCAACTGGCGTGTTTTCAATGCCAGCAGGATAAAGAAAAGGGGAAAAGACCTTTGAACCCATTTGTGAAGAGCTTTTTTTTTTATCATTTACACTGTTGCCAAATTTTTTCTATCTTCTCTCTTTATAACATGCACATCTTTTTTTAAAAAAATATAATGACGAGCAAAAATGTAAGATGAAAAAACTTGTCCTCTTTACAGATTCTTGAAATGTCTTCAACCGATATTAATGAGTTCCAAAAAATGAATTCATGAAAAGAAATTTTTATCATATCGGTCTGGGGAAAACCGATGTTTACGTGGATTTGTTATGGTATTTCACAAACACATAACTAATCTCTTCGAGCATTCACTCCTATAATAGATAGTGTTTAAATGACCTAAGAAAATTATTTTCGATAAGGTTAAGTGTTATACGATGATCCATCGACCAAACTTGAAGCAATTAGAATTTTAAAAAAATCTTCCAATCATACAACATAAAATAATATATATAGTAATAAGTGCACTCATAATTTTTTCTAGAAAATTCGTGCACGTAAAAGAATTTTGTAATATTGACTCTGTGCACCACAAATAACTATAATGATTAAACAACTGCATCTATTTACAGAGGCCAGTGTGAGGACGCGAGTGAAATGAGTCTTTTTTGACATTTTGAAGAATTATATCTGAACAGTAACTATTTGAAATTAGTCGAAAAATTATCGAGATTATACAGATCACTTTCTCAGATCGTGAATAATCAAATAGCCTAAACCTAAAAAAACTAAATTCCTTAATTTTGGTTGAAAACACTTCCTTTGTTTTT
>BMAO01000129.1:0-52028 GCA_019973975.1 Trichonephila clavata
GAAAAAAGAAATACTCAAAAATGACTACATGGAGATGCTCAGTTTGAAATGAGTTTGTTTATATCAGATTTGAACACATGCCTTTACAAATATGAGACATTACATGTACTCAAAATTTCAAAAAATGTTTAATTAACACTATCAAACAAATTAAAAAGATATTCAGGATTAAAAAAGTTTTTTTAATATACTGGCTACATATTTTAAAGATTGGGGTTCAACAACAAGTTTAGTTCTCATAAATCTTCCGAACTATTTTTCGTTTCTACCACGCTACCCGCGGACGAACACATGAGTACTAGATTGTTTTGATATTGTAAGACTTTTATAGGAATTTAGCGTAAAATGTGATAAAAATGCGGTGGATTATTTAAAAAAACAAATTTAAGGTATGTGCCTACCCTCGGAGCATTTTATTGAAACAAATTTTCAACTAAAAAAACGCTTTTTTCTTTAAAAAGGGTGTGCATAGAACTAGGAATTAATTTTCAAGTGTAGTATAGATACTTGGCGATGTCAAATTTTTTTGGTGACCAAAATCGATCGCCAAGCTACTTCACTTAGCGATAGTTTCCCGAAGCCAGAATGAATTCGTTATCTCACCAATAATACTATATAAAAATCGAAAGGGCCCTCTCCCCTATACTACACTTGAGTCAGGAATTAAAATACAATTCCACAAAATTTTAAATTATTTTGGATAGATTGGGAATTTTTAGTTAAAAATTGCAGTTACAGTAAACCTTGTATTGAAAATTCTAATTAATATATTCAAATAATATTAAAACTGCACACAAATAACATCATTATCTGTGCCTAGAGCGATAAGAGTTACATTATTTTTTTGAAATTTGTCAATTTTTTAAAAAAAAAAGCATATTTTTCTCACAAATTGTATGTGCAATAAAATGCATATATACATACACAGAGATTATAGTCTATAATACAAATAAAATAAAAGTTTTTTAAAATGTTAATTCAATGTCTTAAAAAGAAATCCATTTGTGAACTTTACCGGGAAGCCAAAAAGCATAGTTTCTCAGACAATGCTTTTAAAGATTTAAATACAATATGAAAAATGTTCTACTAGTTGTACATTTCTTAAACTCACCATAATTATAGCTCAAACTCTTTAGCTTCATGTTTAACTAATTTTCAACCCTTTTGCTGTTTTCTGGAGAGTTTTATAGATTATAAAAATTGTCGAGTTTAGTAAAATTTTCATGAAAAATTGCAATTAGGATCTTTTACACAAAATTCTAATGAATGTATTCAAATAATATTTATACAGTACATAAATAATGGAACATCTTTATATATTAGGAATTAAAAGATATGTATTACTTTTAAAAGTTTTTTAAATATGCCAAATTTTATGCAAAAACTCGATTTTTAACAAAATTAATGATATTTTTTACATTTAAATGCAATGAAGTACATAAATACAGTGAACCCCAAAAGTGTTCGTACACTTGCAGTTTCCTATAAAATTTAATGATTTCGACTAATAAAATTAATGTATAGAAATTGTAATTTTTTTATGATATCTGCAACTTGTTCTTAATGGAATGACATAATTAATTTTTTAAAAATAGCATAACTATTATTTTTAAAAATTAATAATCAAAAAGCTCCTGAAAAATTACGCCACTAAAGTCTTAGAACACTTAACAAAAATCTCAACATAGCTTTAAATATTGTATTTCTTTCTTAATTTAGAACTTAATAGGCTATCTTTTAGTGTCCACAACAACTTTTGGACATCTTGATATAGATTTAATGAGTTTTTGTAATTTCTGCATCGATTTACCTCCATGCTTCTGTGATTATTATTTTTACTTCCCATTATGTGTTTATGTCATGTTTTTTTTATTTTAAATCTAGTTCTCCCAAATATGCTCTGCTGGGCTAAATAAATTGATTGAGGAGGTGTTTTCACAAAATTTTGGGCCAGTTATAAAGACACAGCGGTGTACATTGAGAGCAGTACGCTTGGCTTCATTATCCTGTTAAAATATGAAGTCGTGTTCAATATCAAATTTTGGACAGACAATTTAAAATTTCTCTTTAAAATATTTGACTAGAGCTCATGATTCTCAATACCATCAAAAATTACCTAATTCTGTGGCTGATTTACGCCCCACGCAAGAACACTTCCACTTCCATGGTTCATTCATCCAACTAGATTCTTGTGACTTAAGTTTCAGAAAATTCAAAATTGACAGGAAAGTGATTGGGATGACAGAAAATTCAACATTTTTGGTTCTGATGGGCATATAATAGTTTTAAAGGAAAAAATGAGGCATTTAATCCAGTGAATTTATGTGGAACAAGAGCTCCTCCACCTCCATGATTCAACACAGAGGTGTTCTTGCGGGGAGGGGGGGTGTAAATAGGCTTCAGGAATTAGGTAATTTGGTATTTTTTGATGGTATTGAGAATCATGAGCTCTATTTAAATATTTTAAAGAGAAATTTTAAATTATCCTCTCAAAATTTGGATATTTCAGACGACTTCATTTTTTAACAGGATAATGACGCCAAGCGAACTGCTCTCAATGTACACTGCTGGTGTCTCTATACCTGTACCCAAAAGTTTGAAAACACCTCCTCAATCAATTTATTTAGCCCAGCAGAGCATATTTGGGGAGAACTAGATTTAAAATAAAAAGAAAACATGACATATAAACACATAATGGGAAGTAAAAACAATAATCACAGAAGTATGGAGGAAAATCAATGCAGAAATTACAAAAACTCAATAAATCTATATCAAGATGTCCAAAAGTTGTTGTGGACACTAAAAGATATCCTACTAAGTTCTAAATTAAGAAAGAAATACAATATTTAAAGCTATGTTGAGATTTTTGTTAAGTGTTCTAAGACTTTAGTGGCGTAATTTTTCAGGAGCTTTTTGATTATGAATTTTTAAAAATAATAGTTATACAATTTTTAAAAAAATAATTATGTCATTCCACCAAGAACAAGTTACAGATATAAAAAAAATTACAATTCCAAAATATTAATTTTTATTAGTCGGAAACAATAATTTTATAGGAAATTGCAAGTGTACGAACACTTTTTGGGTTCACTGTATATACACAGAGATTAGAGTTTGATTCATAACACAGATAGAACTAAATAATACATGTTCTGAAAATTTAAATTCAATATCTTAAAAATATTTTGTGTAGGGATCAGCATCTGGTTTTGTTAACTCCAATTCCAGTTTACTAATTATGCTATAACTTTGCTTCTAGATATCATAGAAACAAAAATAGAGTGTTTTTGGAATCTTAAATGTATAGTCTTTAAAATAAAAACACAAAAGTAATTTTTGAAAATTTTCACCAAAACTGTGAATTTTGGGTAGTCACATATCTTAATGAAATTTACTTGATTCATAATAAGTCACATTGTTGATTTTTTGGGCACTTGCTTATAGGCAAATAATAATTTAAGTATTCCTTTGCTACATTGGAATAGTTTTATTTTCATATTGAACTTTAAAATAGCTTGCATGTCTTGAAAAAGGCAAGCCTACAAAATAAATTTTTGTTTTCAATTAGTAATCTTTTTAAGAGACTAATTTCTTGTAGATTTTAAAGAACTTTTCTAGCTTATTGGTAAACGTATGGAAAATGTCTTAAAAGTTCTCATAAAGAAATTATTTCATTACATTTATTTTATGGTTCCTTTATTGTGACTATAGTGTTTTGTTTATTTGGATGAAAATAAATGAAGTATATATATCAGATTCTTTATATTTAACCCAATATAAATATATTTTATGCTTTTACTCATTAAAGAAAGGTAGAGAAAAATGATGTTTTTACCATAAAATCTGGCATATCATGTATACTATCGTATTACATGCACTTATACTTTCAAGTAGCAATTTTTAATTTTTATGTTTATTTGCTGAAAATGTGCACCCCCATTTTCATGAAGAAACCTGAGATGTATGCGAGTCATGCTCTTAAAGTTTGAAAGTCATTTATTCTAAGCTTTAGTAAAAAATAGTATACATCTAGAAGTGCAACCCTTTAAGTTCATAAGGAATGCCATTTCTTTTAAATAACCATTATTTTGATCTATGTAGAAATCTAATTTTTTTTCCTGTGCTCACATTTTTTAAAGCTCTTATTTTTATACCTGGTATATAACGTGCACGCATAAAATTCAATCTTATTTTTGTGTTAAAAGTGTGCACCATACACCAGATTTTACGATACATATTACCACAACAATGCCAATGTTCAAGATAACGTTGACCTGATTTTGCATGTGTCGTATGCGCCAGATTGACTACCATGTGTTGTATTACATATAATTTCACCAATATGGTTGCAATATTATGAAAGTACCAAAAATTAATACAGCTTGGGTACAAAAACTCCTGTATGCAGGTATGTTGTACACAAGTGAAAAAACATAAATCTTGGTATATACTTACGTATTATCACAACCAATTGGTGACATTATATGAAACAAAGCACCTGTTTGCCAATTCAGCACGTTCAACACACAGGAACTCGGAGGGTACTTGTGTATTTTTGCGACAATCGCTGACTCTAAATAACTCGCTGAGTTGGCCACACCGATTTCCTATGTGTGGTACACACTGAATTGGCTGCCAGGTGCTTCATTTCATATAATATCGCTAATAGGTTGCAATAAGACGCAATTACCAATCAGGGTTGCCAACTTGGTGTGCTATTATTAGATTTGGCATTTGTTGTGATAATACGTAATTTGTTCAGTCTGACGTATTTGAAGCACAATTAATTTAAATTATAGTTTTAAGAAACATGCTTTTTTATCAAACTAAAAAGTAAGAAATAAATCTTAATATAAGAATAAAATGATTAACTAGAAAATTAATGTCATCGTGGTAAAGGCGTGGGGTCCTCTGTACTACATTTTTACACTAACTCTGCATTTTGGAATAGAACTAGTAAGAAATTATAACAATTGATATTGAGCACCCCACTCTTTTATATGTAGTTATAATTTTTCCAGTTTTCAATTTTATTTTTTTCTGCTTTTTTCTTGGCATTTCTAAATACCTTTTGTTCTATTTCTTTAAATCCTGGCATTCATATTTTTCTAATTGGTTTTCTATAAAAAAAAGTACTTATGTTTTTGCTTCTTAATGTAATTCCTTTTTTGCCAGGAATAAGCCATTCTTTTAAATTATTGTCGTGTTGAGTTCTTAGTGGGAGACCATCATTATTGTTGGATGCCAAAATTTTTGCAGCGATTTCAAAACCACTTCTAAAAGATGTTTAATGTGTAGTGTACTGATAGCAAATTAGTTCCTGTATATATTGTTCCAATGTGTGGTATTTTTTTAACTGTTGTTTTTATAAATGTGAAATTCAGGTAGACGTGCAATATTTATAAAAATTGTATTTTTTAAATCTTTTATCTAGTTTCTAAATTACGAATGTTTTATTTTTAATTTGCACTAATTTCATTTCTGCTTGTTAGTACAAATCTTGATTTTTAATGTTTCCACTCATAATTTGTTTTAAATTTTGATATAGCTCTGAATTTTTTTTATACATATTTTATGGATAAAATTAATCTATGAATTTCATACATTTTGCACTTTCTGCCAAAGACCATTGGTTTCACATTGTAGCCTTTGTCCTTATGTTCTAAATACTCATACAGGTATATCATATCACTACATGTGTTATGCTAAATTTTGTAGATAGTCATTTCGAAAACTATATAATTATGAACAACCTTTGTAAAAATTTTACTCTAATGAGAACTTTCAAAATTCCTTTCAGAACCAGCTATCTATAAATTCTGCAGTAAATAATTTAGATGACTCGCATATCCTAACATGTAATTTATTTGAAACAACACTGTTTGAAAGGCATTTTCACTCACATTTTGTAACTCAAAGACATGATTTGATAAAAAAAATTAAAAAGTTGTTTATTTATGTACTTTTACACACTTTCCTATATTTACAATAATAATTCAATATATATTACACTAAAACATAATCTGTTCTGCACAAATAAGGATGGAGTTGACTATAATATGGATTAGATAGTGTTTATAAAAAAAAATTTCACAAATTTCACTTATATTCTTGTTTATTTTTTATGTATATATGTATGTGTACAATTTCCAGAATAAATATTTCAACAATATGATTTTGGTTTGTTTTATTTTTCTTGTTAACAGTGAATAATTGAAAATAAAATGCTGTATAAAGTAGAAAAATGGCTAGATTATGATTCTGTTGCTCTTGGGATGTTATTTTTTCTTTTAAATGGGTGCAGAAAACTTCTCTAAAAACTCTTTCCAGTTGGTTAAAAACTTGTTTATTTTAAATGTTTTTTAATGCAAAAATCTACTGTTTTAGTTGTTTTTACATTCTTCTAAGGACTGAAATTTTTAAGTATTTTAATTTTAAAAAAACCATTAACTTAAAAACTATAATATTTGTTTTCTTTGGTGATAGGAGAGTGTAAAATCAGTTGATTTAACAAAAAACGATCTTAATTTTTAATATAGCAATGCATTTTCTTTATTTCCATGTGGATAGATGTTTCTATTTAAACAAAACAATTGATATAAAGAGTACTTACACACCTGGGCCTAATGAGTGTTAATTTAGTCAAAAGGTTTTTTTCTTCAGGTTACATAATATGTAAAAAAGCTATTTCTTTCTGGCATTGTTTTGAAATTTTTACTTAGAAAAATTTGTTATTTATCATAATGTTTCCTAGATATTTCTAATAACTTATTATTGAAGAGCTGAATTTTTTTAAATAAAAGTTAATTTTCTGCTTGTATATGATTTTAAGGAAACAATATAATGCTTCTAGAGAGAAACATAAATATAAATAATGAATCAAATTGCTTCTGGAACTAGTTCAAAATGCATATACATTTGTTTAACTATTACATCGAATTCATTTTTGCAGTTTTCAAAGATTAATATTTGCGGTAAAAGTTCGAAGACATGCAGTTTGTGATCAAATAATAGCATTTTTTTTTCTCGAAAAGTAATATTTTTGTTGATACTTGCGTATTGTCGCCACCGTATTGGCGACATTATATAAAACGAAGTACATGGTTGCTAATTCAGCGCGTAGGACACATGCGAAATCGTTACTGCCAATTTGGCGAGTTATCTTTAACTTAGGCACTTTCGCGATAATATGCGAGTACCTTTTTGTTACACACAATAAATTTAAAATGAATTTTGATTTCGAAGTTAAGTGTAAAAATTTCATGAAATGAAAATAAAATAATACGTAAGATGTAGAAAGTGAAAATTTACAACTCAGGTATCACATTTTTAAATCCCTTAAGATTTGGGTTAATAAATATTTTTCTGTTAAAAATTCATATTAGATCAACAGTACCGAAAATAAATGCTATTCATACTCATTTTATTGTTTTAACTCATATTTGATACATTAACAGATTCAAATATGAGTGCATTATATACTCATATCGATCTTTCATTCTCAAAAATTTGATCCCGTAACAGGTTCAAAAATGAGAATGTACTTGTGTCTCGATATGAGAATATCCGATTCTCAGATTTGAGTAAGCGTGCATCGGAGCTATTTTGAGAATGTGAAGTACTCAAAAGTGAGCTGTTTGCTCTCAGTTTTGAAGATCGTTTCTCGCAGTGTACCCTAGTGATCCTTCTCCATTTTCGACCCTCTTTCTTGTCATTCAATTCATTCTTTCTTTCTCTCTTCCCGTCTAGACCACAGGTATTAAAACAAATGTTTGGCGCAGTATAGCCGAAATCGGCTCTTGCGCCAATAAACCCCAAAATCACTCACTCACTCAGGCATTAAGTGAAAAAATGGAAGCAATAAACTCTATATGTGCATTTGTTCTGTCTTGGAAGACAGTAAACCGGAAGCTAACTGTATGTATGACGTTATTTGTACGATTATTTAGGAGCCAATAGAATTTAAGCCAGAGCAAATGTAAATAAAAAGTAAAGAATACATTTATATATACTTATTATATCAATTTTTTCTTTGATTTTTAATGCGTTTGGAATGATAAACTAGAGTTTCAAAGTAACAGAAACAAAAAAAATGAGTTCAGAAGTACTGATCTCTATCCATGAGCTGGATGAGTGTTAAAATTTGGATTATTTATTCACATACTTGAATTATTCTTAATGAAGCTTTTTCAAATTTCTGTTGATACTATGAGACTGTGAAGGGCTATTTCACGAACGTTTACTTTTGTAACTAACTTGAGAATTCATTTAACATTATTTCAAATTTAACTTCCACCTTCGTACAAAGAAAACGAGATATGTTAATACGAGTATTTTTTCCCAATGAGCTGCACATTAGCAACTTATCCTTTGTTAACACGGCAATTCCCCAGAGGTAAGGGGCATTTCATGGTGGTGCCATCCAGTAGCGGCTATCGCTATCAAATTTGGACGCTTGAATTAATTTTTAATTAAGGCTCTTTTTAGATGCTAAATATTGCCGCGATTTAATTTCACCAACAGTACTAGAGTCAAATTGATATTGAAGGGATCTTTTAACATGCCACTTAATCATACGATATGCGTGCCTACGATGTGTTCGCATCCGAAAAAATCTATCGATTCCCGTTGGAATCAAATCCTGTAACCTTGGGCTTACGTAGAGGGCACGCTATCTCAAGCCACCTAGACGATTAATGAGAGTAATTTTGAAATATGTGTTAAGGGAGAATGATATATATAGGGACCACGAATGGTTGATAGTCAGCTAGTATTACGGAGCTTATTCCCATTGTATGATTCTAGTTCCCCGTAGAATAAAGATTCACAAAAGTATATTGATCCAAAATATCTGCGTATATCTGAGGAGTCTGAGTTCCAGTCGGTCTACGTCCCTGCTAGAGATGTCAAATAAGTAGTATGAATAATTCTTTGTAATCAGTCCGCGTACATTAAGCATCCAATCATAAACTGAAGCAACTTAAATACATTACAGTTTTAAAAAACTAAAAACATCCTTTTATAGTTAATCGAACTAAGCTCTTCTTTTAGTCGCCAAATCTGGACATGGGATCTGGGGATCTGAAAATGGAAAATTGTTAATCTTGATGATCCTGATTCAAGTGAAGCTTATAAAAGGGTGTAAAAATACATTTTAATTACATTTGTGTGTGTGAAATCTGCTATGGCTGACACCTACAATCGCATCGAATACAAGTGGACATTTTTCAGGTAGGAAATATCTTCAGACTTACCTATACAACTTAGCGGGCTCATCACAAGATATCTAACAGAATTTTTGATTCTTACGTATCATACCGTTGATCAGTTTCTTCACATCGAAAGAAGTCGCCAAATTACCGCGATATACAGCCACTTGTGGAAACTGTTCCCTCGTACATTCGAAAACAGTAATAATAAGGATGGCAGAATTTGGTGAAATTTTTTACACAGGTTAGGTCTTTTAGTTTGGCGAAATTGGTTTAGGGTATACTTCGCAAATACCGAATTTTGTCTCAAGTTTAAGATGCAAAAGGTGTGGAATAGTGAAACTTTAAATTTGATCATTTTCGGTTTCGAAATCCATTGGATAATTTTATTTAACTAGTAAATAAAGTAAATTGATACATGTTAGTAGTTAAGTACGACTATCAACCTGTAATGTGACTTTATATTTTTGTTTACACAACGGTCTGTGTATGGACCATCATTTCTCAACTTAAGGTATGCGACTACTTGCGACAACTTTTTTAGAAAAAATGGAGATATGGGGATTTTTGTTGTTGTTTTTAGATTTGTTTAGTACATTTTATGAAAAATATGCTAAAATTAAGAAGAGAAAAAGAAATTATTATTACTAAAAAAGGGAAAAAATGGGCAAAACATAAATGTTGCCTATTCTGTAGCAAACATTTATGAACAAATTTTCAATTTTTCAATTCTGATGTGTTGCTGTGTTATTCATTTTTGAAATGACCCTCAGGATAAGAGATATTTTAATTTTTACAAAAGCTAGAGCACTGTATCTTAGTTATTATATGAAATTGGTTAATAAAAAACACAGTGATTATATCAACATAAGGGACTGTTAATTTTGTAATAAAACAGTGATTGATCAATCTGAAGGTTAAATCACTTCTACTATTATACAAAACATACACAAAAAATTTTATAGTTAATTATTTTCAAAACTTTTTGAACAATCACTGTCTCTGTCTGAGCATTTTCCAAAAAAAAAAAAACACATTTCGAGTAAAACGCGCTTTAAGTATAATATATCTTACATATAATAATGGCACATGTGCTGTTACTAAAAAACTTGTAATTTTTGTTCTAGTGAACGGAAAATTATCAACTTGGTATTTTTATAAAGCTAATAAGATGGCATATAAAATAAAATCATAAAAAAATTTGTTAATTTTCGGCAAAATTCACAATTTTAGGGTAATCGGATACCCCAATTTAGAGCGATAAATTATAAAGACTATCATTGAGAGCAAAAATATACTAAAAGATGTAGTCGAGTGAAAAATATTGCAAATACATTTTAAATTTAAAAAATAATTTATATTACGTTTTTTTAAAAAAAAAAATGTTGAAAACTAACATGTTATTTTTAAAAAAGTATTTACCCTTCACAAAGCAAAATGATTCAATGTGACAAAGGTAATATTTTTCATTGCAACAATAACGTTGTCACAGTTATTTAACTAGTAAAAAAATGCAGACCTCAATGAATGAGAAACGTTAAGGTCGCTTATTCACAATTTTGAATTAGCTGAGACAAATGTATGAACTTAAAAAGGACAGGGAAAAAGTAGAAAAAGGGAAAAGAAAAACTTCCATTTTTAAATTTGAAAGAAAAATAAAACACCCACCTCAGCAAAAATACTGTCAGAAAAGCCTTGAAAACTCTTTTACTTTTCACTCAAAAAGAAAAAAAAAGAACCGTTTTCAAACTTTTAAAACTGAAAAGAAAAATGAAAATAGAATAGAATAAGGAAAGGAAGAAAAAAAAAGTTCTAGATTTTTCAGAGTTGGTCTTACTGTTCATTAGCCTTTTTTGTGTTAGTCTTTGGGAAAGAAGGATTGCTACGCGCCTTTTAGGACCAAATCACAGCGTCTTGGTTACGCGGAAGCAAAGAATTCCGCTTTTGTGTTGAGAATTTTTCTTTTTTTCTTTTCACATGCGGTGGTTTTCGTTTTTTTAATGCAGTATTTCTTTTGAAATTTAGAGTACTTTGAAATGTTCCTGCATGGGGTCGGACGAAAGTTTTTGGGAGGATAAAGGTTTTTCGAAAAACTCATTATTCGGTATTTTGAAAGTATTTTATTTAATAGCTTGGCATCACTTAAGAAAAGTTCACTATTGATCATTAGGCTTAAGAATGACAAATTTTTCAAGCCTTGCTTTCTCAGAAAAAGCACTGATGCTTATTGTTTGGTCATGGATAGCAATTGGAAAGCGATTCTGCTTTCTTCAAAAGAAGAAATACAAGAGACCTTGAATAAATATAATTAATATATCTGTATATGTGATATGAACACTATATGTACAAATACGGCTTCTAAATTTTAATCCTTTCGTGGGTCATTTATTTCTCTTTAGAATTTCTCGCAGTTTTTTATGTTTTATTAACAATTAAACAATATCATTTAAGGAACTACATTTTATTTTGCGAAATTTTATGTGAACATTTAAATTTTAGGGGTGGGAAGAATGCTTCCCTAGGAAACATTCACCATCATAAAGAAAGTTTTTTTTAAAGTTTATTATTCGCCATGAAAAGATGAGAAACATGTTGCAATGCCACAAAGGGACATCACATTCTGCCCACAAGTAGCGGGTCCTCTTTTCTTGTCGCTTGCTGCAACGTTTCTTACATCATCTATAGTTGGAAACCATCTTTGGCATGTGGTTTCCCGCACTAGCTAAGCACACATTATCCGGAACTACACACTTATTTGCTTGGAAGCTAGCAGGACGTCCTTTTCTTGAGGAATATTCGTCCATTAGCTGGCGAGCTAATGCTATACGGGATGTTATCTGATCTAAATTTCTGTTTCTTTTGTTCACTTGGCACTGTTTGAAACTATTTATGATGGAAAGGTCAATAAGAAAATAAAATATATGATGCCAGCATTTTATACGTCTTCTTATTTAGCATCTTTATCTTCTTTGATCGAAGCGATCAACCCCTTCCATGACATCGTTATATAAAGCGACAGCTTTTGGACAAGGTTCTTCTTCTTTAGTACCATCTTTTTTGTCCGATTTGCATAAGTCATAATCGCTGGATTATGTGCAGTAGCACAGAAGTGAAGCGGAAATTGGTTTTTTCATCGTTATAATAGCAAGGCAGCATGTTATAAAAGGTTTTGCACTTTCCACAGGTGTATTTTATAAGATCACGTGGATGAGAAGTAATCTTCCCAATGTCCTTGAAAGGGTTAAGATTAAGCACTCATATTAGGAGGAGGATTCTTTAGTATGATGAAATTACACACTTTTTTAACACATAAAATGTTTATTATATACAGTTTAAAATTGTGGAAGTGAATATCTTCATCATTTGTAGAAAGAAAAGAAGAACAGTTCACGTTGTTTATCCAAATAAAGAGTGAAGCATATTGTGTGTTACCAAAACAATAAAATCTTGGAAATGCAAGCTTTGCAGTTGGAAAAATATATTGAAGCTTTAATTCCTGTTTACGTAAATTTTGTATTTGCGGGGATTTTGGCTTATTTTTGACATGGGCGAGTTTTTAATTTATTTCCATAACCAAAAAGTTAAATATTCCCAATTTCGTAAATATTTTTTTTATTTTAATAATATTTAAGTATTTATAAGAATTAAAAAATTCCAAGAATTTACAAATTGTAATTTTTCAATAAAAGTAAAAAAATATTTTTTAATGTGAAATTTAAAAAAAAAATATTAATAAAACTATCAGTAATGCATACAAATAAAAATTGTATTTTTTTAAGTTAAGGAATAAAATGATTTCGTTTTGTTATGTGATAGTAGCTGCAAACCTGAAACTGCCGCCAAAATACTCAGTCGAATCAAACACGTGGAAATTTCTTGAGCGTATTATCATGTGATTATGACGTCAGATGAATCGAGTCCATAGGAGAAAAAAAACACGTGCCTATAAAGTTTTCAATTTTTAACTGAGTGCGCGTCCCCGACACGAGCTCGATTGCCTACTTTAGCCGAAAAAATCCGTGTAAACGTAATGCATCCGAACCTGACGCTTAATTTAGATTCACTCTTCAGCAAAACGGACCTAAAGAGAATGTCAATTCAAAACAAAATCTATTTTCATAATACCCCGCAGTGAATCATTTAAATATAACATGGTGAGTGCGTGTTAAACCAGAAATGTTGCAACAAACACCTTTTGTCTTCTTCCTTTTTAAATCCTCCTACCATTTTACACTTAACAGTGCTTAAGGTGAAGATAAAAAGTGAAATAGTAACTAAACCCACTCTCTCACTCACCATATTGATTTCAGTTAGTCGTTTAATCAATCATCGCCAAAAAGATAAGCTTCCTGCACGATCCATCATTGAGTTTTTAACAAATAACTCTGTGCTAATGCCTCCTAAATTCTTATGTCAACAGATTCAGCCAAGCCTGTCTCTGAAACCTCTTCTTTCATGCGTCATTCAACACTGTCGCTTGCATCTCATTCTGGAAAACAGACATAAACATTTATAAAAAAAAAAGAAAGTGAGAGAAAGATTGAAAGAAGCTAGCAGGCGCCGAAACTTTGGGACACCAATCTGTCTCATTTTACGCCTGCGCGGCCAACCGTTGCCATACGAGGGAAAGAAATAAAAAAAAAGAAAGAATTCTCACGGCTCATGTAGTATGCTAAAATTAATTAAGCCTAAAAAGACAACTTAGTCGAGCTGTAATGCTGGCAACAACAAAAAAACTCTTGGCTGGACTAATGAATATGGGGACATATAAGTAGAATTTTCATCATGTTTTCTCTGAAGACTACTCAACTTAAATTCGTGGGAAACTATCATTCTTCCCTGTTATTTGGATTTTTATTTGCCTAGATTTTTATTTGAACGCGTATAATTACTTGTTGGAATTCTTCCATCCATCTTCTTTCTATCAGGGTCATTAAACAGGCTAAATAAAGTAATTTTTTCAATTGCCGGCTTCGCTGGATTGTTTGCGATTTTTTCCCGGTTGAAGATAACACCAAGTAATACGTCTTTGTTGTCTTTGAAAGTTCGATACCTGCGGTTGAAAAAAAATGGCGCAGTGTGTTTGGTATTTAATATTGTCTTCCTTATTATATGAATTATTTATGAATTAGAATATTAAAGGATATATTGATTTTCCATAATTACGAACAATAAAAAAAATTATAATTTTAAGATTGTTTTATAATTATAAATTATTCCATTTTTATCAAAGTTAAGCCTAAAAATAGTGTTTTTACCATTTATATTTTATAACTCAACGTGAATTTGTGTTCTAAATTATAATTTCTTGACAAAAATATTACAAATACCTAAAACCCATCCTATTCAATAAAACTGAATATTTTATTTATGTATAATATATAAACTTCATTTTTCAATACTTTTTAAAATTTTGTTATAAGATTATATTAAAATGTTTTATCTTTATATATGCTTCGTACTAGATTGTGAATATTCTATTGTTTACTACCTTGGGTTCCGCGAGATAATTTTATAGTCGTTAACTGACATAGTGTCTTGCATCGCTAAATAATTTTCTAATGGAAAATGCACTCTTTTGTATTTGTGGAAAAAATACCTATAATGAATGAAAGGAAACAACTTATCAACAGATTCGATGCTAAAATTTAAATTTAAACAAGAACAGCTCCTAAATTTTATGTTGCAAATTCGTGAAAAATGCACAGTTATAAACAATTTAATGCCATTCAAAACTTTGTGTTTAAATGAAATATATTTATCAACGTAGTGACTACAAAAACAAAGTATAAAAACAAATCAAACGCAGAAAATGAAATGCGACTGCAAATAATTTTAATAGACATAGACAATTTTTATGAGATATATTCTTCTATGTATGCGTGGAATGGGGTTTCACAAAAACACTTTTTGGTTTTTGGGGTTCTACAAAAACACATTTTGGTACTAGGGGTTCCACGAAAACACCTTCAAGTTCTAGGGGTTCTGTGAGTTGAAAAAGTTTGAAAATCATTGGTAAAGAGCATGACTACTTCACCTTTTTTTCTGAAGGGCCACAGCATGAGGATTAATGGGGGTGGGACGCTATAAGATCAAGGACATTTAAAATGCAGAAATTTTAACAAAATATTAAAATTCATAATTTCAGATTTTATTTTCAAATTATATTAAGCTTTATCAATCTCAACTTGCAAAAAATAGATTTTATAAATTTTTTACCCAGTTATGGGAGAATTTTGATTTCCTTTCATCATTAATCCCAATCCCCTTGTTTGCGTTCTAGTGTCATAAAAACAAAGCTACCATGTGTACTTTGATCATTTGATTTTTTTCTCTCTACAAAGCCTCAATTATTTTTATTTCAGATATTAATTTATCAAGTGAAGGATGGTAGCAAAGAGTTTTTATTGAATTTCAGATTGAAATCAGTACTTTCTTTCTTTTTTTTTCTTCTAAAATTAGTTCAGACTTGCTTGTATCATTTTGTTTCAAATTTGTTCAATTAATGTTTGATTTTACTGAAAAGAAATTTCTGAACAAACAACAGAATTGATCAAAGAGTACATCGAAAGCATTATGAAACACTATAGCAATTCCTGTATCAATTCATATGTTTACCCTTACGATAACTGGGACGTCTGCGAGAAGGAAAAATGAACATTTTGCACCAAATTTAAATGGTTCTCACTTACTTAAATTAAAAGCCACGGAAGTAAAACTTTTACGTTGAATTATCTGTACGTTTATGTGTTTGTTAATGTAAAAAAAAATTTCATTTTAAATTACAAATAAATCTGTAAGAGCAATAAATAATCAATAACTATTTTTTTATTTTTTAAGCATGTTCTTACCTTTAGGTACACTTCGCATAAAAACTACTGCGTATATAACTATAAAATTTCACGGAGTTTTTGTAAATATAACAAATCCATAAAACAAAGAAATGAAATTTTAAAATATAAATTTATAAAAAATTTTAATTTAGGGATTTAAATTTCCTTTAAATTGTATGTGTAGAAATTCTGCTATATCTAAATTTGTAGATTTTTATTTGAAAAAAAAATTCATTATATATATATATATATATATATATATATATATAACTTTGTTGAAAATTTGTGGATCTTATAGTATACAAAATATCAGAACTATAGATAAAGTAGATTTTGAGGAAAGTGTACCGGAATCACCAAAAACTGCATTTTGAGAAAAATGCAAATAAAGACATTTTCATCTATGATTTGTAAAATAATATATTTTAATACAATACAAAGCCATACCATTATTAATTGGATTATTTTACATCATTTCTCAGTTTTTAAATCGTAAGTTTAAAATTCTAGATTCTTTCGAAGTCTTTTTTTAATCATTCTTTCCCTATTTCATCAACACGTGTTATCAAAGTTTTACACCTTCTTCCATTTAAAATACCAAAGTTTTCTGTCTATAAGTTTTAGTATTTTTACTTCACTTTTCTGCGAAGGAACAAAATACGGAAAACACCAGCCGGATTGGACTATACTTTTTTCTATATTATATTGTATTAACGGGAAAATCCATTGCAGTAGATGATGATAATGTTGGCAGACAAAGACATTTTGGATTTTGTTCAAACCTCAAAAAATATTATTGATGCAGATTCCGACAATGAAAATAAAATGAATCATGCAGCTCCCGTTCCAACATCATCCGAAATGAGGAACGTCATGAAAAGTATGCGCAGTTATTTAGACGCGCATTCCAATGATGAAATGAATAACAAAATGGACGACATGGAACAATCTTTTGACAATTTGATGGTAAAAGACAATACAAAGAAAAATATCAGATTATTTTCCTAAAACTTGTGACGGATCTATACGCGCCTATGACTAACCTCTTGTGGACTCTTCTGGGAAAATAGTTTTACCAGCCAACTTTCACCGAAGGAAGGAAACGTGATTATGCAAATTATGTCTATTATATAAATTCTGTATTCGGGAGTTTTGGAAGTTAGTTGGTGAGTGTAGGATCGTAAATTTATTAAATGCAAATCTGAGTTGATCAATTGAAGAATTTTAAGAGAGGATCGCTCGACGGTGATTAAATCCTGATAAGAATTGCATTCAATGCCTCAACTGTAGGACTCGACTTCATAAAAGTACAGGTATCATGATCCTTATTTAAATAGAAGTTAGCTTATTAGTGCGCGACGTAGTTTATATTGAGCTTGTATAAGTTATCGTGGAATCAGTTGAGGGTCCGTCCCCCAGGCTAACGGGTCTCACTTTCGCGCTCTACATACTGATCAAATTTCTTAATTGGATTATTATTGTGCTTGCTTGATATTTGGTGTCAATAAAATAATTAGAGGGAATCATGTCGACTGATTATTCATATTCAGTTCTACCCACACTTCTAGCAGGGTCCGAGGTTAGACAAGTGGGATCAGAGGGAAGCAGGAGCCTACAAGCATTACAAACTCACTAAATGTTTCGTTTTTCAAAAATTCTGAGAATTTTGTATGAAATTGGATTGAGTTCTTACGATAGGTATATACGTATTACGATGTCATAAAAATTAAAGAAACAAAAGTTCTTGCGAATGTTTTTCTTTCATTAATTTTTATGAATCTAGGCATATATACATATTTACGTAAATAAAATAACTCTAATGATATCTCTTGATATATGATTTTTTTGCAATATCCTTTAACGCACAAAATTATTTCAGCTATACGTTTTTCACTGTATTTTCGACCGGAGTGTCAAAAAAAATTTCAAAACTCTCCTTTTCCCACTTATTTTACTTTTAAATTGTTTGTTGCTATTATAAGCAAATAGCAGATCAAAGTTCCTACAAATTGTGAAACTGTTGAGTATCCTCCAAGAGGTCAATGACATTAATTTGAGAATCAATGTTCTAAAATTTATGGGGGTAAACCATATACAGTAGAACGTCGTTTATCCGAATCAATTGGGACCGGACACCGGTCGGATAACCGAAAACCGAATGCAAACCATGCAGTATATGATACTGGACACTATACAAATATTGAAAATCATCACATGCGGGAAACGTGCTTGAAGAGAAAGCAAAATAGGTGCAAAATGTCGCAATTTTACCTTGATTGTGGAAAACAATCACTTATTTTTCGCTGTACCATTGTACACCTTTGTTTTTTCTCTGCAAGGTTTCTGATTCTCTTCAGCAGCAGTAGTTAAGTAGGACAGTACTCCGATTGTTGTTCGTACCACTCCATAGCTGTCTCTAACGCAGAAACGCGTCAGCATTTGCTACTTTTGTTGTTGTGTTGTCCTCCTTTTCATCCGTTTCATCGTCGACAGGGTCGGATTCTTTTTGCACGGAAGTCACAATCTCGTCATCATTTAGGATTTGAAATCCAGTCTTCTGCATCGCATGCCATCCAGGTTTCTTCATCAACAAAACTCAACAAAAGAGCACGTATACACCACCTCACTTCGAAACAAACTGACCTAATATTCTGCGCAGATGCTTACCAAATCACACATCTGAAATTGCCCAAATATCCCTCACCTTGGGTTTTACCGTCACTTTTGGTTTCACAGAAAACAAATGTTGAGCATTGCACTGTTCGAAAACGTATCCGGACTTTGGTTCGGATATTTGACGCTCCGGATAATAAACGTTCGGATAAACGACGTTCTACTGTACCTTTTTTCCCATTAAATTATGTAGCCTTTTTCAGCTATATATTGTAAAGGAAAACAACCATTGTAATATTTATTTAGGAAATATTACAACGCTATTACAGTTACAAATTATTTTATTCTTATTTGTTTAGTGAAATTTGGGAAAAATATTTTTTTTCTTAACCTTACTGCTGTTTTCCTTTTGTACAATACATGGTTTTTTAATTTTAAAGTTTAGTTAAAAACTGCCAGAAACCAAAAAAAAATTAACAATAATAAATTTAAAATATTTAAAATTAAAAAGTATTTTAAATCTGTTTAACATTTTTACCCACGTTTCCAATTTTTGAGAAAATGTAATTATAAAGTATTTTGCTGAGGGATAAAATTAAATTTTCTTGTTAAAATAAATTGCTTTTTGCATTTATTTTAAGGGACAAGAAAAAATTATACATTGCAGTAAATACATACCGTAAGAAAACAAAAACGGTTAAAAATTGAATTCATTGTTTCTTTAGTAGTATTAGACGCATGATAAATTCAAATTTATTAATTAAATTCATCAGACATAATAAAAAGTGAAAACAATAATTTTTTTAATTACCAGATAATGGATATATATTTATATTTAGTAATTGTATTTCATTCAAAACTTACAAAAATTTGAAGAATAATAACCACACTAAAGTTTTTTAATTGATAAAAAAAATATTTTTTTGCTGTGCTACATTAATTAGATTAAATTAAATTGCTTCTTATGCAGGTATTTTTTTCTATATAACATTCTTTTAAAAGAATATTTTTAGTGTGATATTATAATTAACAAAATTATACTTTTTATTCTAAGAAAACACTATAAATACAAATTTTATATTTTATGACAGACAACTTGAAAATAAGAATATAACAAAAATTATGTAGCGGTACCATCTGTTTATAAAATGTCTTCTGTACCGAAAAATCGAGAAATGTATTTACGGCTCATTTCGTATTTGTTTATTTTTTAAAGATTCCTAGGAATTCTGACTTCTTTTTTTAATTTTATTGTTAAAGTTTTTTTAACATCTTCTACAGTTTGTTTCTCGTATATTTATCTTTTTTTGCAAAAATTAAAAGATGTGAAATATTTTCCGAGACAAAAATAATCTAAAGAATTTTGCCATTCTACTAAATTGTTATTTACCTTATATTTTTATTAAAAATCATATTGTTACAACATTGTTTTTTTCCTCTGTCTACATTAATAAATTTTTTTCATCAAAAATATTTCAGGAATTTGTAGAATTAACAAAAGAATAATCTTACACGGTTGCTAAATTCAGTTAATGTAAATGTGAATAAATATATATATATATTTAGATTTTATTCAATTATCGTTGCATTTTACATCCCAACTATTTGAAAAAAAAAATTCTTTTATGATTAATTATTTATTATTCATAATGATAGTTAAAGTTATAGTTAGCACAGGAGAAATTATTTTTTTCCGTAAACAGTTTAACTGTTATATTTAAATAAGATTCTATGTCGAAAGGATAGGTAGAAATGAAACAGACACTGAATTCAAAAAGAGTTTAGTAATCACGAATCAAACTTATAATTAATTATAACTATAGTGATAAATTAATTATAAAAAGTGTAACAAATAAAAACATCTATAAATCTAATTTATTTAAGGAATTCTTATGAAATTCCATTTGAGTATTTTTATTCGTAAATATACGTATTTAATATTTATACAATTTAATGAATATGCGAATAAATAGAATTATTTTAAGTAAATTATAAATTTTTGCATTTTCCGTCCCCTTATTATTTTTGCTCATGATTTAAATGATGTCGACACACTGAGTAGGAGGGAGTCATTATGAATTGCTGAGAATTGTTCTCTTTCAATAGGATTTAAATCTGGGCAGCTTACCTGGACGCTCATGCCTTCAGATTTTCTTTGTCAAGAGATAGCCCTTAGCAACCCTTGTCATGTGACACTTCCCAATTATGCATGAAATTGAACATCTATGAGAAGCTTCAACTTCACTTAAAACAAATTGAAGGCTTCGATTTCCATTAAATGCAGTTTTAAGTAGCAAGAACTACATAATAGCAGTTACAGATACAAATATTTTTAGAAGCACATAACGTAAAAAATTAATATGTTAATGTTAAGTTTTTTTGCAATGAATTTTCTTCAGATTAAAAAAAAATATGGCTAATTGTCATAGTGATTCCAAAAATTATAGGGCACAAAACAGTATAATTCCTTTAAACGAAACATTTTGTGAATAATTATTATATGGTGGCCTCTCCCCTGGCCTTAATAACGCATACACAATACGACATACAATGCAGTTACCTTTTTTATATGATAAACCAAATTATAATTTTGTGCTTTCTACGAATTCGTTTGTATCCTTTGGAGCTGCACCGGAGGTATCTTTTCATTAAACTCCACACATTCACCATGGCATTTTAATTTTTTGCCAAGGAAGCAATTTGATTTTATTATTTTTAATCTAATTAGTGTTGACCCTTGGCTTGTGCTAAGTTGCAAGGCGTTGTTGGAAGATACAATCATCTGCTAGTAGAACTTCCAATGTTGGAATCATAAAATGCTCAAATATATTTTAGAATATATTCTTTATGTCCAAATACTCGACTTTCTAAACTTTCAAAACTCTTGAAAATCGGGATGGAATTGTTGAGCGTTTCAAGTAACGTACGATAAAAGTTTCTGGCTTGCAACGCTGAACACAGATACCCTGTTGACAGCGGGGGACGCGTAACATGTCGATTCCTTGCTGAAAAGCACTTTGTTTTAGTCCTAAGTACCCCATTGGAATTTGTCTGAGCACCAACGCACTCAGACTATTTTTTGCTTATAAGTAAGTAACGGCTTTGTCTTCGCCACATGTAACTGAAAATCGTGTTCGCAATGGAACCGTCACTATGTGGTTGATACTGAATCATCGATTCCTTGTTCTTGCTACATTATGTATCTTAAGCTTCAGAAACGGTATCCTTCACGACAGTTTTAGCATTTTATCTTGTTTTAGAGCGAAGAAGTTTATGGGTATTAATTGCAAAATCCTTTTCTTACAATTTTAGTTTTTTGAATTATCTTTTGAAATTTAATTCTAAGCTCTTCGAGAGTAACTAGCATTTTCAGCAGCTGTATGTTAACTATGTTCCTCATTACGTAGAGTTACAACTGCAGTCTTTTTAGAGTCTGATATGTTTTTCGTGCGATTCATTGTTAAATCCAAATAATTAAGGCTTTCTTTCAAATAAACCTGTCTATGCATTCTAGCTCTACAAATGCGACATTTGTGTAAACTTTTATCAACACTGACCAATCACAAAATTTTATAATTAATTTAATATTTTGCCCTCCCCCTCCCATCTCATAATGTTTTAATATCTTAACCCTGGAGTGGTCTCGCAGGACACAAAGTCACTCCAGGTTCACGAAATCTTTTATTCTGTTGCCAATCACCTTGTCCGCATCCTCCTATGTGACAGTCTAAATGGGAACTAAAATGTATGTGTCATATATCTCCCTCTTTATTGGGAGTGGCAAGCGTTTATTTATAATCTTAAGATACTTGGGGGGTGACTAAGATCCCCGCGTGGCGACTTTAGTTCCAAAAAATTTCTATGAACTGGCTACATTTCCCCTTGTGAACGACTTAGTAGTTTTGTTTGCTGCATTGTACGACTCATTACGGTTTACAAATGCAAATGAACAGAATAAAAAAGAAAATGACGCATCCGCAATCTTCATTGGATGAAGGTGAAACATATCAAGCAAGGGAAGAACCTGATGAAATAATAAATATTAATCATGATAGCAAAAGAAAATTTGAGAAGAGCCATGCACATCAAACGTTTGAGTTGAAATGAAAATTCTCAAATGTTATCTAAAATATTCCGTTAAGAAATATATGAAGCCACATGTGCACCACAAGACACACTGCGCTCTGTGAAAAAGACACAAGCAAGAAGTAGTGTAACATGCTGTTTCTCGATCATCAAAAGACAATAAAACTACATTAACTTGAACAAAATATGACCGTTTTACCTGTAAATATCATTCTAGTAATATTTGCGAAAAGTGTCTATGATTTATATCCTTTATTAAAATGATGCGCATTTTTTTTTCAAAGTTTCAGTTCAGTTTGATTGGATTTTTTCTCATATTATTAAAGAAATATTGAAGAGTCGTTAAAAGTAAGGAAATACACTTCCTTTTAATTAAATTATTCTCTTGAATTTCGATTTTTACCATGTATAATAAAAATAATTATAAATAAAGGACTGGGGTGACTCAGTCACCCCGTGCAACCACTAACGTTAGTAACGAGTGCGCGCCTTCTCCCGGGTTTATAATTTCAATATTTCTTATAAAATCTCGATTAATTCGGTAGACATGCGTGATGAGTATATCATGTGCCATTTTAATGTGAACATTTTAAAATTTTTGTAATATTTCGTAAAATTTTAACCTCGTTGTTTATTTCCACAGATATCACGCATTTTAAAACTCAATACAATGTTTTTATGACTGCTCTAATATTTTGAAGCGGGATTACTATTTTTACTGGGGATAGTTTTTTTTACCGAGGATAGTATTTTTACAGGGGGGTGAGTGAGTGAGTGATTTTGGGGTTTATTGGCGCAAGAGCCGATTTCGGCTATACTGCGCCAAACATTTGTTTTAATATCTGTGGTCTAGACGGGAAGAGAAAGAAAGAATGAATTGAATGACATGAAAGAGGGTCGAAAATAGAGAAGGATCACTAGGGTACCCCGGGTTCGTGAAGCCCGTGTTTACCAAAGACAGTAAACCCCGTGGGAAAAGGAAAAGATCACTAGGGCACCTCGGGATTGTGACACCCGTACTCACCTAAAGAAGGTGAGCCCCCTGAGGGGTTTTACAGGGGGTCATGGATAGTTTTTCATAAAATTTATCGAAAAAACATCCATTGTTGATCATTCAGTTATCGAATTCATTGTTGTTGTTTTTTACTTTTTTAACTAAACTCGACATTATTCCTACAACATAATCATACTTTTAAAATTTAATATAAGAATTATTAGGTTCTTAGAACATTTGAATTTTTTTTCTACATGTCGGTTTCACATTCAAAAAATGAAAAAAATTACATAAAATTTTTCAAAATAAAACAAATTTATTGTTCTACTTTAAAAATGTCATCAATTTTCTTGGAAGGTTTAGTAACATTTTTAAATAAATGAATTGGTACAATAATATTTGACATAAAATAATAAAAATTGAATTTTAATCGTATTAATACATAAAAAATGAATGCATTTTTAGCTATTTATATAATGTACATAAAAGCATGTTTATTTATGCTTAATAACTGAAGCAAAGTAATTCTTCTTTTATTTCTCCCAAAATAATTGTGTATAAATTTCTGTCTATTTCACCAATAAAATACAACATGCTGGTTTACACAAGAATATTCCATTCATTTCCCATTGCACACAACAAAAATTTTAAAAAATGTATCATAACACACAACAGAAGTTTTAATATTTATTCTGGAAATAAAGATTGCATTTTAGACATCATTGAGATAAAATTTTGGTCGCAAAAATATGAATATACTTTATAAACAATGCTAAGCATTGAAATGCACAGACATTGTAACTAAAAATAAATTTTATGAAAACGCAAAATGTTAATGTTTTGTCCTGTAACATGTAAACAAATTAAAAGTTATGTTTAGACAACTGTGGACTGTAAAGTGCTATGAAGCACGAAACATCCAAGAAAGAAATTCTCTCACGCAAATAAACATAAAACTGAATACATGTATGCATACACATTTAACCCAATATGATTTTCTAGATTATATCCAGATTTTTTTTAGCAAACTTATGCTCGTAAAATACATAATACTATTAATAATAATCTATACACTAACAAATAATAATAACTGTGTATTTCAATTTTACTTTCAACATTATTTATCCATAAACATCAAAATCGTGTGATTATTTGTAGAATATATTCAGAAAATAGCGTAAAACTGAACTTTTATTTTTACAACGTACATTCAAATTTGATTTATACTTCGTCAATTTTAGCTACAGATTTTTACTTATTGTTTTATTAATATGCGGAACTATAAAAATCACTTACACATACATAGCTTTACTATATTACATTTATAATCACTAACAGAAAATTAATACATGTATTTCCTTCTTTATAGTTCAATGAGTTCAATATTTGTTATTAAATTTAATATATCTATTACTTTTGCCTAAAATTAAATTTAATACCTACTGTGCGTTTAGCACCAAATCATAGATACAGTGGACCACAAAAGTGTTCGTACACTTGCAATTTTCTATAAAATTTAATGTTTTCGACTAATAAAAATTAATATATTGGAATTGTAATTTTTTATGATATCTGCATCATTTTTTTAATGGAATGACATAATCAATGTTTTAAAAATGGTACAACTATTATTTTTAAAAATTAATAATCAAAAAGCTACTAAAAAAT
This sequence comes from Trichonephila clavata, assembly GCA_019973975.1. Lineage (NCBI taxonomy): Eukaryota > Metazoa > Arthropoda > Arachnida > Araneae > Nephilidae > Trichonephila > Trichonephila clavata. Next base: position 25,404 of record BMAO01000129.1, read on the forward strand.
TACGCCACAAAAGTCTTCGTACACTTAACAAAAATCTCAACATAGCTTTAAATATTGCATTTCTTTCTTAATTTAGTACGCAGTAGGATATCTTTTAGTGTCCACAACAACTTCTAAACACTTTGGTACAGATTTTATTAGTTTTTTTGTAGTTTAAGCATCGATATTCCACCATTCTTCTATAATTATTGTTTTTACTTCACATTATGTGTTTACATGTCATGTTTTCTTTTTTTTTTAAATCAAATTCTCACCAAATATGTTCTACTGGGTGAAATAAACTGATTGAGGAGGTGTTTTCAAAATTTTGGGGCTGTTATAGAAACACCAGCGGCGGACAATGAGAGCAGTGTGCTTGGCGTCATTATCCTGTTAAAAAATGAAATCGTCTCCAATATCTAAATTTTAGGCGGTTAATTTAAAATTTCTATTTAAAATATTTAAATAGATCTCATGTGATCTCAATACCATCAAAAGTTACCAAATTATCTCATTTTGAGGCCGATTTACACCCCCACGCAAGAACACCACGCAGTGTGTTCTTTTTCCACATAAATTCATGGGATTAATTCCTCATTTTTTAATTTACAAACTAATATATGCCCATCAGAACCAAAAATGTTGAATTTTCTGTCATCCAATCAATTTGCTGTCAATTTTGAATTTTCTGAAACTTAATCCCAAGAAACTAGTTGCAGTATTGAACCATGGAGGTGGAAGTGTTCTAGTGTGGGGGTGTAAATCGGCTTTAAAATGAGATAATTTGGTATTTTTTTATGGTATTGTGAATCATAAGCTCCATTTAAATATTTTAAAAAGAAATTTTAAATTATCCGCCCAAAATTTGGATATTGGTGACGACTTCAGTTTTTAACAGGATAATGGCGTCAAGCGCACTGCTCTCAATGTACGCCGCTGGTATCTCTATAACTATCCCAAAATTCTGGAAAACCTCCTCAATCAGTTTATTTAGCCCAGTAGAACATATTTGGTGAGAATTTGATTTAAAAAAAAAGAAAACATGACGTATAAAATACATAATGGGAAGTAAAAATAATAAACACAGAAGAACATGGAGGAAAATCGAGCAGAAATTACAAAAAACTGATAAAATCTATACCAAGACGTTTAAAAGTTGTGAACACTAAAAGTAATTCTACTAAGTACTAAACTAAGAAAGAAATATAATATTTAAAGCTATGTTGAGATTTTTGTTAAATGTACGAAGACTTTTGTGGCGTAATTTTTCAGTAGCTTTTTGATTATTAATTTTTAAAAATAATAGTTATACTATTTTTAAAAAATTAATTATGTCATTCCATTGAGAACAAGTTGTAGATATCATAAAAGAATTACAATTCCAATGTAATTATTTTTATTAGTCGAAAACATTAAATTTTATAGGGAATTGTAAGTGTACGAACACTTTTGTGGTCCACTGTATGTATTTCTGCTTTGAAGAATAATTATTTTGAATATTTTATGTTGTATTAGCCATAATTGTAAATGGAATAGTACTTTAGAATTTGTTCTAGTTTTATTTATTCGGTTTTCTTTTTAAATTCCGTATATCTGTACAAAATGTTGATTCTTAACATTCGACATTAAACCTTTTAAATAAAAAAATATTCTGTGCCTTCCATTGTCAAATATACGTTGCCATCTAATTTAGTTAAGATATTTATGATAATAAATATAACATAACATAACTATATATTTATTGATAAGCATTCCATGCTAAATATTTAAAAACCCTTAATTTTGTTTTTATAAATTTGGATTCTTTTATTTTATTGTAATCAATTTATGCAGAAAAGTTATACTTCATATGCTGGAAGAGCAAACGATTATTAGTGCAGTTATTAAGCCTAATACAGAATAACGAAAGAATATTAAATCTAAATATGTCAAATTTAGAGAAATTCACACAATTTTTGGGAAATGGTTATTTATTTTAGTAAATTATCGATTTTGGAGACAAAACATAACATAATTTCAAATTAATGAAAGTGATTAGTTAGATTTATAATATTTATTAATTAAAAAAATTCATTAAAAGCAATACATAAGTAACGAAGTTCACTCGAAAATTTCTTTATAACTATAAAATACATACAAAATTAATTATAATAAAAACTTCTTATTAAACTTAAATTTCAAAACTTAAAAGTTTTGGAGCATTATAGAGGATTTTTTATAAATAGAGTGATAAATATATATACATTTGATACATTTCTTCCAAAATATATTTTTTCTATCTTTTGAGAATATTGTTAAAATTTTGTAACAAATTCTAAATATGCATAATTAAATTTTGCTGTACTTGGCTATTTAAAATCGAAATAAAATTAATGCTCAAATAACATTAATGCTATTAGAGCATTGCTATTACGTTGATAAGCATGAATCATTAAGTTGATATGCATATATATGATTAATCACTCTTATGTGTGTAAATTTTGTTCCGGTAGTATAGGTAGTGTGTTCTTCGATATATAGAATATTTTTCTTCTTAAACACAATTCTGATCCCCAAACAGGAAAACGTACAAAAGCATTTTTAGCCCCATATTTATAAATAATTTTATGACTTTAAGCAGTAATGTGCAACCAACTTCCAACAAAAATTAATGGCTCTAAATCAGGGATCAGCATTCAGTCGATCGCTATCGGCCGGTGGATTGCCAAGACATTTTGGGGTGGCTGGCTTTACTAAGACGCGCATATTTAAGAAGACGCATATTTATGGAACACCGACGCCACTTAGACTAGAAATTCGGCTTTTCACAATCGATGCGACTGTGTTTACTTAGCAAATGATTCGATAAATGTATAGACGACACACGTACCTACATTGGAAGCGTACGATGGAGCTTAACACTTTTACTGTCGCTGTAAAAGAAAATAACAATTACTGCAATGCCAGCTGTATAAATGAATCCCCCCCCCACCCGATTAAAGGGGAGAACAAATGTTGATGATCAGATCTTCCCGCTATAGCGCGGAATTGGCTGTAGGGGACATCATCCCACTCCTCTTGCTTCCACGGGATTGGGTTCTCGTGTTGATGGCAAGTCCAGCGATAGTGCAGGAATTGTCAGCGAACAAACTAAGCACATTCGTCGGTTTCAGATTCATTTGGTTCACGTATGTTATCTGCTAGCTGCATTGAATACGTCCCCACTCCACTGTTTTTTAATAATCTGTCCTATTTTAAAATAAGGGTTCAATGTCGAAAACAAGTGTTAAGAAAAGGAAACATACAATTTTGATACAAAATGACCACACCTACGTTACTGGGTGGACATCAAAACGTTAAGAAATTTTAGAAGTACGTCGTACCCTGTTTAATAACCCAGCGTTGTCGATGGGTGACTCTTGAATGATTTTTAATTGTTTATTGGAACACGATCACGCAACATAAAACTATATACACTTTGTACATATTTTAAGTTAAAATCATAAACCTCCCAAGTTTGTTGAGAATTTAAGAGTAATAATTCAAATTATATTGGACAGTGTGGCATCCAACACATCTGCCTCCGGCAGATACCAAAACTTTCTCTCAAAACTCCTAGGTGAAGCTCACAGAACTCTCTTCGAGAGACCAGATACTGAATTATTTCTTCACAAAGCTCGCTGGTGGAGCTCACCGTATTCTCCCGTCGCGAGACAACCACCGGAATCCAAATATTCACACTCAGCTCATTGGCGGAGCTAAAACGACATCTCGTCGAGAGGAAATCATCGAATCTAAATATTCACACTAAGCTCTCTGATGGAGCTACATGACCTCTCTCTGCGAGAGGTAATCACCGAACCCAAATTTCTACACTAAGCTTGCTGGTGGAGCTGCACGACCTCTCTCGTTGTGAGGTAATCACCGAATCCAAGTATCTACGCTAAGCTCGCTGGAGGAGCTACATGACCTCTCTCGAAGAGAGGTAATCACCGAATACCCGGGCCTGGCACTCGTGGAGGCGTAGTCCCTCCGATCACTCCACGTTGCCACCTAGAGTTTCAGAATGGGTCTAGAGTTCGTGACATTTGGAAAAGTCTACCCAAATCTGCTCTAAAGCATATGCCTTCATGTGTACAATCTAGTATCGCTAACTGTATAGCTATTACAATGTAAAATTATTTAAAATATTTCATCCAATATGTGGGTGTGTGTTTGAGGAGAAATTAGCATATCAAATTAGAAGATCTCAAAATCAATTTTAAAAAATAATATGATTCTTACAATCAAACTTTTTCTGCATATTTCCTGTAAAGAATTTTAAGCAATTAGGGTAAGTATTTTTGGAAGGAAAGCAAGATGTTGCGAAAACAAAATTTTTAAATATATCCTGTATCAAGGTAAACAATAAATAATTAATTTAAATAGTTCTTAAAATTTTCTAAATTGAATTTTACTGTTAACATTTGCAATACTTATCCTTGAAATAAAAATGATAATAAACTATCAAATGTTTCGAAATTTTCTGAAATAAAGTAAATCAAAGTTAAAAGGTTCCGTACTAAGTGATTTAGCTGTATTAAACGTAGAAGTAAATATTTGAGTTTGTGTTTAATTTTAATTTTTGTTAAATATATAACATGCGAATTTTCGATGCTTTTTTTCTTCCTTTCTTACATTTTACTTTACTTTTCACTCTTATTATTCATACAAATAAAATTTGTTAAGTATAATTCTATTTATATCGAGTATTTTAATTGCTGGTTTCTCAATAACCAAACACTTAAGAAAATAAAATATAAAATTCAAAACACATAAACTACGGCAAAAAAGATTTGTTTTTTCAAAAACTCCATTTTATTGAGAAATAGGGTAGTATATTTTTCAAAGAAAAATCCACCTACGCAAAGAGGGGGAAATAGCGCTTTTTTCATATAGTCTTGGAAATTGTAAATGTTATCATTTTGTACTTAATTTTAAGTAAAATTTTGCACTTTGATATAAGACTGTCTTCAAAAAAGCAGAAACGACATTTCCACGCTTGGAATAGCTTAGAAAGCACTTCTAAATCTTTAAATCCATTTTTCGATTTCTTAAAACTGTTTTATAATGATGACAAAGCAACTTGACTTTTCCACAGAGCAGCTTTGTTCTCTCTGAAAAAAAAATGTGTTGTATTTTTCATTGTTAATATGCTTAGCTTAATTCTTAAATTCTCTTACTATTTAAAATGCAGTAAAATTTATTCATAAGTTTAAAAAAATAATACTCATTTTTCGGCAGAGTTTTAAGAAGGATTTTAAATGATTTACAAGAAATACATTTTAAACCGCTTTTTTACCTTCGAAAAGTGATTACAGCTTCATAGTTATATACGAAGTTCGATGTAAATAATCAGTAAAATACCGGAATATGAACAAATATTAAAGTAATATTAATTTGGACTATTTATGACATTATACGGCTGTATACTGTAATTAAATTATTATTATCTATATCTCATAATAAAGCTTTCAATTATATTGAAAAACATTCGTATAGCTCTCATCTCTTAATTGAAAACGGATCAGAATTTCTCAAACAGAAGTATAATTATCTTTTACTCCTCTATACCCTCCCCAAGAGTCAGAGTCGATTTCCCTCAAAACCTATCATTAACAGATCTGTAAACAACAGAGAAAACATATGCTTGTCAAATTGTAAGTCTGTAGGTCTAATGTTTAAAAACAGAATTTTTAAAACTCTGTTACAGCCAAGTAACCCCCTTAAGGGTCAGTTTCCACAAATTCCATTCTCAGCGGATCTCTACTCAGCAAAGTAAACATGCTTACCAAATCTCAAGTGTGTAGATTCAATAGAACCAAAAAAGTCATATATAAACTTCCCGAAATCCCCTTGAGTTTCAATTTCCTCAAAATCAATTCTTTGCGGATCTCTACTCAGAAAAGTAAACATGCTTACTGAATCACAAGTCTATAGATTCAACAATTCAAAAACATGAAGTTAAAATCAATACCTTAATTTTTTTGTCAAATTTATTGTAAAATCAATTTAAAAACTGCAGGGTGCAAATAGGATACCTTTGTCAAGTAGTCTACTAGTCCCCAGGTAAATTAATATAATCTAGTCAACAAAATGCAAAAAAGAAAAACAACCCACCCTTAATTGTAACTATAATTTTATTTAATTTTCTTTCATCAAATTCGTACCTCGTAAATCTCACTACTTAACGTAATTATCTAGCTATTTGATCTCTACATCTTAACTAAGCCTCATATTAAAACTTTTTTAAAGTTCAGTTCACAAAACGAGAGCTTAAATTTTGAAATATTTTCCTATATCATGAAAACACTTTCCTGCTAAACCTCTTAATTTAACATTAATTATGAGTCTTTCCATATATTTAGGATGCCTTATTTAACTAATTCTCAAGATCATATTCTACATATTTAACGTTTTAACTTTGGAACTTTCGGTTGGATATCCAGGTTAGAGCTCTTAAAATGCTCGCTTCTATTTGCTCGAACACAGAACTTGATTCTATTTCTACAAGATCATGAGAAACAGGAAAACGAACAATCTGATCCCACTTCTCCACTTTCCGAGATGTTCCAGAGCATAAAACTATAGACAAAGCCTTCTTGGCTTCTTCTTTCATCATCGCCAAAACGTTCATAATAACAAACCATAAGCGAGCCCTCCTTCCAACAGTTTCACGGTAGTAGCATTAATGCAGTCGCGGCTTCTGTCAAAAGTTACGGCCATCTTGAAAAGTCGTAAACAGAATTAATAGGGTCCCCTAAAGTGTTCTCCAGGGCCACCCAGTGACTTTACGACCGCACCAACACAAGATGTACAGTTCGGATAGCATGTCCAGCCTTCTCTCATCTGACTTAAATTACCACAATTTGAGATTAGTTTACGAGAATTTTGAAGATCCTTATCGTCAAGTTTCATCTCGGAAAGAGTTCCTGGTTATTTAATTAACTCCAGATTTTGAATGAGGCGTCTGAAACGTCGTAAAGTTACCACTCTTGTTGGAGGGGATGTTTATTTACGAGGAGGGATGTTAACGATTGACAGCAGACACGAGTGAGGTGAATCGAAGGTTTAGTCTTTCGGCCAGTAAAATCAAATTGCGTCCATTTAAAATAGTAGTAAGTGGATTGAGCAACTCCAACAAGCTAATGCTTTTGTCGGGAATCGTATTTTACACCAACCGTTCGATGATTATGTGAAATTCAAATATATTTCCACAAAGGAATTACTTCAACTATATTCCTATTTGAAGCAAACTATTGAATTATTTGCATTTTATAAATATTAAACTGATTTTATTGAGATATTTTTAGATCTGTCTTCGTTTAATGCTAAGGAAGGAGACACAAATTTGGAACATTCTCTGATAGAAAACTCTACAACACATATATTAGGGCGGAACGAATTTTTTCTTCAGTATTTCAAAACCAACCGCGGCAGTTATGTTCTCTGGTATATAGATGAGAAGGGAAAAACAAAATAAAAAAATACTTTTTGTATTAAATACTACCACAAGGGGAATGAATAGGTATTTAGCTTTTTATGATAAAAAAAAAGTCAAAGTTGGTATTATTAAAGAAAAACAGGCATTTTAGTACTTTTTAAGATTTATAGCGAAGAGAGGAAGGACACTTATTAAATAGTTACAAGAAAAAAAGATACATTTAACAATTTCTTTAGTATTAAATTTTAGAAGATCAAGTGAATGAATGAGAAAAGCTTGGATCGGACTGATTGGACGGTGCGGGTTGAAAGAGCTGGGGTTATATGAAATGTTGCTATGTGCATTATTATACTACTCAGAACTCATTTATCGATTTTTCAATCTAAAATCATTTAACCATAATTAAGTCTCCTCTCCCCCATTTTTTTTCGAAAATTTAAAGCCGTTGTGGCAACATTAAATTTTAAAATTATTTATCTCCAATTTTATAAACCATAGAACATCTTTTCTGCACAAGAGAGAAAGTTGATTTTTTTTTCTCCATAGAACCGAGATCCACTCTGATATATATAAATATTATTTCTCTCGCAATCCTACAAAGAGTACATAATTAATGTTCTATTAATTTGTATCTGAACTAAAACATTATAACTGGTATAAAATGTGTGTTCAGGATTTACTCTTCAATAATGTAGTGCTAAATGGTCTTAAATTTTACATGTTTGAGTCAAAAACTGTGCATTGCTTAAAAAATTGTTTCTAATAATTCAATAATACTGCTTTTTAAATGGATATATGTCACGAATTTATATCAAAATAGGGATGTTTTCCCCTATTTTAGTATACATAGGGAAAACATCTTTATTTGAACTTACCTTTGAAGGTCTTGATCAAACGAGTTTATCTAATACCCTAAACACTTTCTGTATTCCAATGAAGTCACCATATATATGTTTATTGTATTAAAATTGTGTTAGCATATACAGTTATATTACTTTGTTTTGTTAGAATTGATTTAACAGATATATATCAGAAAATGTATGCACTAAGATTTTATAAGATCATTTAACTATTTAATTGAGTTCATAATCGCTTAACTATCTAAGATTTTTTTCACGGTTTACTTTTAGCTAAGACGAAATTAGTTAATGATAAGCGTTAAATTGTTCCTAAATATATGGTGATTATGCTACGTTTTGATAAAAAGAAATCTCTCTTGGATTTAGTAATGCCTTTTTAGCGCGTTTTTCACGTAGTGTAAAAAAAGCGCTATTAGGACGCAAATTTCGTCTTCGTTCCATATTTTGTCGTACCCTTTTCTCAGCCAATAATTAACCGATTGACCTCGGGTTTTCGGCATTTGGTCGCATTTGTGCCCTAGATGAGCCAAATCATATTTAAATTTAATAATTTTTAAAAAAAATTTTAAATTTGTTTTTAAAGTATAGTACACACTACTTTCTGTTAGTAAAAAGTTCAATAGTTGCATTATTGTAAAATACAACATGTGAAAAACGTGCTAAAATTACTTGGCCATGCCAATGATTGATACCTTGTTAAAATTTGCTGTTATTTTGTTTTGCATATTTAATGCAAGTTTATCTAGTTAAATAATGTTTTGTTCAGTATACTAACAATGTGTTCATTTGGAAATTTTAAAACTGCTAGTAATCAGAAATGCTTGTTTTTGCTGAGAGAAGTACAGAATTGTTGACATTATGAAATAAAAAAAAGAACGTTCTTACCAAACATGATCTCGTTAAAATTTTAAACAATCTTATTACACTTCAAAAAGCGTGTATAGTTATTTTTTACCGAATCTTGTTTAAAATACTGTTTCATTAAAAAAAAATGGTAAAAAAGTTTCAAATTACTTACCATAATTACATATACATAATCTCGTGGAATGATTTTCTTAGAATAAGTGTTTAAATTCTCGAATCAAAAAAATTATCCATTTAAAAGGCAGAATTTTGAACCTCCAAATTTTAGATTAAATATATCATTAAATGTATCGGGAAAAAAAGGCAAATGTTTTATTCGACATTTTTATAAACTGTACATCCGTAATTCATTTTCCACTAAGGAAGAAGCTATCATAAGGCTACTACAATATTGAGAATTCTGTAACTGTACGTGAACACGTAACACCAAAGAACATTAGTGGTCCATCAATGCTCGTCCAACTTTTATTTCATGAAGGAAGCTATCATAAGCCTATTACAATATTGAAAATTCTGTAACTGTACGTGAACACATAACACCAAAGAACATTCGTGGTCCATCATTGCTCCTCCAACTTTCATTTAATATTTTCATAGATAATCGCTTGCTTACGCGATAGCTTTTGTGATACAAACCTTGCTTGATATCTCCTTCTATGTGCGATAACTTTTTTCTGTATTCAGATTTGCTGTAATGTCCACGATGAACTCTTAACTAGGGTTTCAGCTTTAGCAAATCGATTCAAAAGCTATTCCTTCACAGTACGCTGGGAAAAGAGGGGAGATTTTCATTAATCACTGGCAGGCGATTTATCTCCTTTGGGATGAGGCACTTAGCTGCAGGGGTGTCTACGTTCTTCACTACGCCCTCCCTTGAACGTAGAATCTTTGCCTCTTTTATTTTACAGGAATACCTATTTAAAGTTTCGATAGAGTTAAGGACAAATCGAGTTTGATCATGAAGCTTGGGAGTGATCAATCTCTTACTGAAGCAGAAAATCATTTCCTTCTTTTTATCAGTAAGGGTTGACTCGGATTTTTTTAAAAAATAGTTGGCTTTACTGTGTTTATTTAATCGTTTTTACGATCAAGTGCATCTGTCACATTTAAGATAAACCAATAAATTTGCTTTACCTATGATAATAGCTTAAAAATCTAATTCTGCTTGTTCTCCATGATTTATGTTTCTTGTGTGTGTATATATAATTATATTTAAAAAAGCATGAATTTTCTTTTTGGACAGCATAAATTCATTTTACGCGGACTTTTACTAATCACCTAATGTGTTGGGTTGGTGCATAATTATCATGCGTTTCCTTGACGTGCTATATGTTAATAAAAAAAGTACAATATTTTATAAATTTATGAATGGAAATAGCCTTCTACTTTTAGGTCATAAAAATGCGTGGCGATAACCATACTCATATTCATCATATTAAGCTGCACCATTTTGAGAAAGGATGGAATGCAGCGCAGTCATTTCGCGATCTCAACGAATTTTTTGGTGAGTTTACAATTAGTGAAAGTCAATGCATGGAATGTTTTGCCGTTTCAAATCTGGCGACATTAGCCAGAAGATAGCCAAGAAGAGGCCAACGATCGAATTTCGATGACCAGGCACTTTTGGCAGCCGTGTCAGGGGAAGAAAGCTTGGCAACTCTAATGCTGGCTTCAATGTGGGCCATTCAATCATCATTCGTTTTCTCGAAAAGCTTGGTATAATCCTTTAAAAATGTTACTTTAGAATTTTTATGTTTCCTTTTTATAATAAATAGTATTAAAGAACGCCTGATAACTAAGCACTCTAGATTATAATCAGCTTTTTTTCTCGGCAACTGGTATAATTTGAAATGAAAAATATTTTTGAATAGCTAAAAATATAACTTAAGTGAACATAATTATCAGTTATTGAAAATTTTTAATGATTTTATGTGATTAATAATTAAATAATAATAAAATTTTGTGTGTGCATAATATTAACTTTTAGAAGACGATTTGTTTTGAAATTAATTTCTTTGTTTGTGGGAAATCTTTTCTTGCAACAGATATATAGAATCGTTAATTTGTTGAAAAATAAAAGGATAGTTTTGGAAGATATTCTGAAGAAAAATCTGACTCACACATATTTGCCACTACTCCCAATCAGATTCACCACAAATAAAAGTAAAATTTGACATGGCAACACTGTATTATTTCCTGTAAAATTGAAGCTCCTGGAATTGATTTGGAACTAGTGGCAAAATTGATTTGAACATTTAAGGCGTAAGGGGAACCATTCCAGATCAATGTATCTGGTACAACAAACCAATGCACTTATACAATTGAAATTCCACTACGCAACAAAAGCACAAGCAATTCACAAATCATCTCTGGAAAAAATGCAAAAAATAAATTGCACATCATCTATCAAAAGAATTCAAACGCGACTTTAATGGATTAACATCTTCAATCAATTGTGAAGGGTTAAAATCAGCATCAACAATATTAAAAATAATTCATTTATTGACGTGTCAGTACGCCATCTATCGGTGAAAAAAAGAACTCATTCAATTTACTTCTTTTATGGTTTGGTTAAAAGCTTGTCGATAATTTCTTTCTTTTCCTATTCAAACGTTGATCAAGTCAGCGATACATCATTCTAGGTCGAATGTCCTATGCTTTCACCGCTAACAAGTTTTCCAGCAATATTTTCCGCCTTTGTTGAGGTTGTATTAATCTTTTTAATGGCTTTAATTTGTAGTAAATCATAATCAATCATTTGAACGTAAGAAAAGGACCCTTATTTTTCGTCCTTTACAGGGTTATGAAGGCACACTTTTATTTGATATACGAGGGAATAAAATTCATTCGCTTTAATAGGTTTGGTGACGGCCATGAGGTTCGAAGAAAATTAGCAAAAATAACACCTTTGCCATTTTTCCTACCTTAATTCTAATCCGTCCAAATAGCCATTAATGAATTTTTTTGTTATTTTAAATTTTGAATTAACTGAATTATTTATAGTGATAATCTTAGTATTAAGCCAAAGGGGACTTAAAGAAGAGAGAAAATGTTTAGAGTTTATAAGACACACTTAGGAAGATTAAAAATACTTATATATATATTTTCCAGCCTTTAAAACTGTATGAAAATTTTAATACTATTTTTTAAGCATCCATCATTTTCTTCGGATAGCATTCTAGTATGTGCAATGAATTTTGGCAGAGTTATGTTCTCGTATAAAGTATTAAGTAATAAAAAAGTATTTCTAACTTTATTTATTAGTCATATAATTGCTTTCTTATTTTTTTCATAAAAAAAACCTAAGTCTAAAAAGATAAGAAAAATTAGGGAAATTATATATTTTTTATGTCAATTGCCCATTTAATGAACATTTTTACTCGCAGGCTTCAGAATTAAAAAGGAGCTAAAAATTTGACGGAATTTCATTGAGAAATACTAATAATTATAGAATTTAATAAAAGGCGTAAACATCATCAAATTCCTGAAATATTTCTTTATCTTAAATCTATGTTGGTTTTGAAACGTTGATAATAATTTATGTTTCTTTAGGTAGGGTATAGAATAAAACAGCAGAATAGAAGGAAATATGGCATACTTTAAGATGGCTATTATGTATAAAGGAAATAGTCAGACGCATAAAAAATTTATTGCTTGATTAGTACAAATGACACAAAATAAAGAAGCAAGAAGCTCGTCTGTCACCAAGGACGTCTTAATGCATGGGCTAACTGGGTCCGGGCCCAGGGCCTGACCATAGATGAGGAACTCGTTTCGTTCTTGACTCTATCTTAATGCAATCCCGATCCAGATTATTTTAACAAACAAATATTATTCCCGTGCATATTCTCCAAAAAACAGGGAATTTCATACTACATGTCAGTTGGCAAAAGTGATAAGTTTGTATTATTATGTGATGACCGTTGTCCATGCCTAAGCCTAATATCATAATAAATCATTCAATCCTTTTGGTGGAAATGGGGCCATCGGTCGAGCTGGTTTGCGCCTAGGTCAGCGTTTCTCAAACAGTGGGGTCGTGATAGCTCTACGAGCGGGGTGCGAGCATATTGAGATGTTAAACAAAGAAGATTATTTAAAAAAATTATTAATTTACTGAAAGCAAACAAACACAAAATACATTCTGACATAATAAAAAGAAAGATACACACATATTTACACTAATATAGTACACTTATATAAATGCATCAATTCTGCACAATATATTTTATAATTAGTTTAACAATACTAAGTTAAGAACAAGCTTAATAATCACCAGTCACCCCATGGGCTTGTCATACATAAAATTATATACAAATGTAACACTTAATCTTGATCATTTGTACGGTTTATAATTAATCCCTTTAGCAGCTGATTAAAAGTTACGCAATTCGCTCTCCAATGCCACCATTTTCCACGTAAGCGCGCGTATGTGATGAATTGGGGGAAGGGGCAAAGTAAGCAAATCCTCTGAAATAAGAAAATCCGCCCCAAACACTGTCAAGGTCCTTTTATTGCATTCGGAATAATTTTTGAGGATAACAGTTTACAAAAAACATCGTTTTTCGGAAAGGCGTACATATACGTCTAAGGAAATTAACGCTTTTGCTGAGAGAGGCATTTATATACGCTGGTGGCATTTAAGAAATTTAAGTCGTATTGAAGCTTTAGCGTTAAGGTATAGTATTATTGAATTCAACATATTGCTATCATATGGGGGGGGGCGATAAAAATTATGATTGAATATTGGGTCGCAAATATTGAAGGTTTGAGAAGCACTGCCCTAGATTTTTGAGATTCGGAATCGTAAACATTTATTTGTTTCTAATTAGTGTTTAACAAGTATTTGACAATGCATGTTATATACTGTCCACTTTTAAAAATCTCAGATTGGGTCTTCTTTTGCATAAGGCCCAGGGCCTTAAATATTCTTAAGATGTCCCTGTCTTTCACCACAAGAAAAATAAACGAACTCTGTTAAAGTTAATTATTAGGGAGAGTGATAACCTTGTTGCTATACAAAAATCATAAGGATGTTTAATGCAACGAATGAAAATTTGTACATCAATTACTGTTTTAGATTCGGCCACTCCCTCCTGTAGCAGATTGGTTTTGAGTTCTGCAATGTCTCTTGGTAGACCATGCACCCCAAAACAATCGAACATGAGGTTCTAGAACCTCTCATATCTACATTTTCATCCAACAGGAACTTCTACCAACAAAGTAAACGCACGTGTGTTCACAGCAAACTTTCTCTCTTTTGCACACAAGTCAATGGCGCACAATTAGCACAGAACATCTGACATACAGGACACTTCCTACAATTTCCTTCTGTACGACACTTCCTACTATTTTAGAAAGCTTTCCCCCTTGAAATCATTGCTTCAAATGATTTCAACATCCTCAGACTGCTGTCTGGCACACGTCATTCTCATATATCTCACAGATATAGCCAGAAATCACCCTTACATAGCTGTTGTTACTCTCGACTGATCTGTTATAACGTCCATGGGCCTTTCTTAGGTTTGGTACCGTGTCTACAGCTTAAAAATTACTCAGAATTTAACATGTATGACACAAGAAACTTTGTGTTTGACATCGTCTACTTTCTAACACTTCAAAGATTATGCTTTTAAAAACAAGTCACTTTGAGTACTTTGAGCCATAACCAGTACTTTTGCAACAACTGAAATAAGCAAGAGCTCATTGATTACACAAACAGCCAGAATCTCGATCACCCTCACATCACCTACTTGCTACCCTTTCCATCATTCTATTATGTCACTGAAAAAGAAATTCCATTGGCACACTCATTGTTTAACATGAATACTAGATCATATCGCCATTTCAGGTTTGTCTATTCCATTTAACCTTATTCCTACAGATTTCCAACTTTTAGTACAATAGAAGCTATAATAACAGTTTTAAAAAGAATACAATACTTGATTTTTACAATGTATGGTATATCTTCTGAAAATGGTTCTATTATAAATTGTGACGAATCTATACGCGTTTCTACTAATTACTTCTTTTATCTTTAAATCAAAATATTTATTTCAACCAACCTTCATCGAGAAACCAAACGTGATTTTAGTAAATGAGGAATACTATATAAATTCAGTTTTCGCGAGTTGAAGGAGAGTGAAGTAAGAGGCCAAGTGAAGTGAAGTGAAGTGAAGTGATCTGTCAACACGTAGTTGTGGACAAGTTAAGCGAGGTTGATATGTTTGATGTGGCAAGGAGAAGTGGCTAGTGAAGATAGGAAAGCAGTGAAATTAAATATTACGGAGCGTGGAGCCATCGTCACTGGATCCAGCTGAAGATAGTGCCTGAAGTTCTCCGTGAAGGAACCGAAGCATTAAGAAAAAGCTGATTATTAGTGTGCGGCATAGTTATAAATGAGCGTATTTAAGCTATCTTAGATTCAGTTGAAGCTCTGTAATATTATCCCCGTATTTGTATATCTCACCTCTGCACTCTACCATTGTTATATACCTTAATTAGAATTGTGTGGTGTTTGTTCATAATCCATAATAAGAATTAATAAATCAAATTGGATTGACATATATAATGTCTGTAGATTATTTAGTTCCTCCTACACATCTAGCCTTGTCTTCAGATAGACAGGAGAGTTTGAATGTAAGGGGTAACTACAGGTTACCACACTGCCCAGCTAGCTCAGTCGGTAGAGCACGAGACTCTTAATCTTGGGATCGTGGGTTCGAGCCCCACTTTAGGCGCCAGTGTGGTAACCTGCAGTTACTCCTTACATTCAAACTCTCCTGTCTATCTGAAAACACGGCTAGATGTGTAGAAGGAACTAAATAATCTACAGACATTATGTCAATCCAATTTGGTTTATTAATTCTTATTATGGATTATGAACAAACACCACAGAATTCTAACTAAGGTATATAACAATGGTAGACGTGATGAAAATTTTCATTGAATTTTGGGTCGCAAATATTGAAAGTTCGAGAAGCACCTGCACAAAATATCTTTCTCTATTACTTTCCTAAATATTCTCAATGCTGTGCTTCTCTCTCACGTTAAAAACCAAGTAATTATCTCGCTTCTCAATGCAATCAAATCAGAGCGCTGTCCACCGCGCTTAAGTCAAAACCCAAGGAACTATCTCTTCGTTGTACTGCAAAACTAAGCCCTGTGTGATCGGCTAAAACAAAAGAAATTTCCTTCCTAACGTAGACAGAATTCAGACCCAGTGCCTTCTCACTCCAAAAACAAAGGACTTTTTTTCCTCTGCCCACCGCTTTGGAAGGTCAACCATCTTCTCCACAAAATTAGCAACATCATACGCTGGTGCGGAGAATACTGCCAAACTTTTAAAATCTTCCGAAAGCAGTAGCCAGACATTACACATTATACGGAGAATTGCCATTGATATTACCAAAAAACAAAGCCATTCTATTTAGAAAAGAACACGCCTTCCTTCCTTCACGTAAGTTTAAGTGTTAAGAACAGAATCACACACACACACACATTGAGACTTTGACGTCAAATACCTCAGAATCATCTCGCGTACCAAACTCCCAATCCAAAGATGCATAAAATACATTGTTGTCAAATGCTGCGCTTACTTAAATAGCGTTGAAGTTGAAGTTAGCAGTTTTATCTCGGAAGATTGGGGTATTTAAAAATTCTTTAATCCTTACCTATTTTTTATATTACCTTTAGAAAATCAGATAATAGAAAAATTTTGAAACAGATTATATACTTATTAATTTTATTATACTGTGCCAAAATGAATTTATCTTTTTATATCTCGTTACTAACACATAATCATTTAGATATTTTGTAAGATGCGCCGAATTAAATATTTGGCACGAATTTACTTATACAAAAAAATAGACAAGGGGATTGATGCATCTACTATTAAAATAATTTTTATACACATATTTCAAGATAATTAAATCTATGTAAGATCAATTTTAATGAAAATTTCTGTTATTTAGCTAAAAGGAAAAATACTTTTTTGCACTATATTTGCATATTTATTTATAAAATATTTCAAATACATTTGCATAAATTTTACACATAAATTGTGGTAACTGACTATAAAATGCGTGCTGATGGGCAGTCCCGACATTTTAGTCATGTTGTAAGAAATTTTTGCCTTATTAGGCTGAAAGATGCCTGCTGAGGAGCAGTCCTGGCATTTCTTTCATGAGGAGTTTCTTATTACATGGCCGCTAAATGCCTGCTGATGGGCAGTCCCGGCATTTTAGTCATGCTGTAAGAAGTTTTTGCCTTATTAGGCTGAAAGATGCCTGCTGAGGAGCAGTCCTGGCATTTCTTTCATGAGGAGTTTTTTATTACATGACCGTAAACGCCTGCTGATGGGCAGTCCCGGCATTACGGTCATGAATACTTGTAAGTAGTTTTTGTCTTATTAGGCTGATGAGCAGTCCCAGCATTTCTTTCATGAAGAGGTTTTGTATTACAAGACCACTAAATGCCTGCTGATTGTTAGTCCTAGCATTACGGTCATGAATACGTGAGTGTTTTTGCCTTATTAGGCTACACGATGCCTGGTTGTAAAACTGTTTAGATACTTTTGTGGAAGTGATGTGCTTGGTTTTAACTGAACGAGTGTTCCTCTTGGTTCAAACATATTGTTAATATTTGTATTGATTTATTACTATTATAAATATTGATTTCCTTTTTATGGAGAAGCTAAGGCAACCTCGAGATCCAAAGCTCTGCAGATGTTGAAAATAAAAGTAGAATGAACCTTAGGGATGTTTTTCTTTTTTGTTGGTTTTTGTTGCTTGTTACAAATCGATGCGTTGCTTGTAGTCAGTGGACACAGTTGAGCATTAAGATTTAATGCAACGCAGATCTTGTAAACGACGACGGAACGAACAACAGGAGGATCCTTCTTTTTTGATGTTCTGTTTAATTTTCCAATCCAGTTGCTGTTTTTTTCCATCGGAGAAAGAACAGCTTCGATCATCAAGGCACCACAGATTTTGAATACAGAATCTGAGTAAACTTTAGGAATAAAATTTTTCCCCTTGTGTTCCAAAATTAATTTAGGTTTTGTGTCTGGTGCAGCCAATGGAAGCTGAGCGTCACAGTCTTGGCAAATTTTCAAGGTGACAACCGAATGGACAATGGGAGTTGCAGTGTTTCGCTCGGTTTTTTCGAACATTTTGAAAAAGGCGCAGTATTTAATTGTTTCGATTATAAGTGCATAACCAACGATGTTGTAAAAGGAAGACAGATTGTTTTCCAACATGACAGATATTCCGCAATAGAAAACGTAGAAGCACATCTCGAACCAAAACTCAATCGCCATGGCTCTTTTTCAATCAACCACGTTATAAAATATATTTCGGAACAACGACTTAAAATTCACTTTAAACTCAAATGCAAGTTTACTTTTCAACAGTCAACACATATAATGAGGTTTTCTTCGACTTTTCTGTTGGTTGTTCTTTCATTTCATTGTTAAGTAGTATTGTTGTGAATCAAATTTATATTATTGCTGATTCATAATTAACTTCAGTATCAAGGACCAGTTTCAGCATTGTTACTTAACAATCATTGCTTTGTTTCAATAATACTTTTGTAATATAGTTTTTTTCTAATCCTGATATTGAATAACATTGAGTATTTTAATATCTTTTGAAAGATTTTCATATAAATATGTATATGTTTAATCAGTTTTACTAGCGGGAAACATAACAAACTTACAAACATACACACAAAAGTATACACACACAAGCATACACACACATACAAGGATACACACATACACAAGCATACACATACATACAAGCATATACACTCACACAAGCATATACACTCATACAAGCATACACACAATTGTATGGCTTTTCAATAAATTGTAGAGGAAATTTTAACAGAAACCCATTTTTTTTATACCCGAGACTTAAACTAAAATTTATTGTGATTTTTTTTAAAATTACAATAATTAATTTTGTTGCTTTAATGCATTTTAATTACTACATATTTACACCGTATTTTTCGAGTAAATCGCAGAATGGACCAGTCATTTAAGAAACCAAATTCATTTGAATTTTTCCAAAGTATTGATTATTTCTGATCACATGAAAATTAGAATGTTTGCTATGTGAAAAACTTTTAACAACTCTAAAGAAAGAATTTTCGGTTGCAGAATAGATTTCATAAGTTTTAAAGAAAATGAATAAATAAGCAAATCCTCTGAAATGAGTAAATCCTTCGTAAACACTGCCAAAGTCCTTTTATTGCATTCCAAAGCCTTCAGAATAATTTAGTGGATAGCAGTGTACAGAAAAGATCGTACTACGGAAATACGTATATATACATCCGGGGCAGTTGACGCTTTGGCTGAGAAAGACGTTTATATAAACTGGGAGTACTTAAGAGGTTAAAGTCGTTTTGTACCTTCAGCGTTAAAGTATAGTATTATTGAATTCAATGCATTGTTATTCTATGGAGGGGGCATGATGAAAATTATGATTCAATTTTGGATTACAAATATTGAAAGTTTGGGAAGCACTGTTGTATATGGATAGCTGAATATAATGTGAAATTGAATACACCAACCATCAAAGACTTGAAATGCTCGTGGTTGAATATATATTTTAAGCATGTGAATAACTTGTTTTAAAAAGAAATAGCGTCGTAATCGATGATTACTGTTTTTTTTTTTAAATTTTTTTTATTTTTCAAATAAAAGAACAAATTTATAATTATATTAAAAAATAGAATACCTTTTAACAAGAGTGTTAAAATATAACATTTAATTAATTTTCAAGTGTGATTAAAAATGGATAATATTTTCCATTTCAGTATTGTCGTTTGTTGTATTATACTTTTTTGTTTCTCTGTCAAAAAATTAACGAAAAAAAATGGCATTTTTATATTATTTTTGTATTTTCAGGGCCTATAAAAATGAATCAATTACTTTATTTAAGGTACATTCTTTTTTATTAAAGCACATCTAAGCAAGCAATTTACTATAACATTAATGCAAGCTTGTTAGAAAATATGATTCATATCTAAGTAGTCTGATTAATAGTTTTTCCGATAGTATTTTTGGAATTTGTCCCATATATTATTTTCCAATCATTAATAACCCACTTAACTTCTAAAAGATAAATTGTCTATTCTATTGACTAAGATTAATATTACCCATGTGTAGTTATGTATTTTATTTTTTCGAAAAGCTGCTTAGTCAAGTTTTTTCCTTTTATGTATATATATTGTTAAAAATAAATTAGTAAGTTGCATGCTTATAAGTTAATAAATATATCTAATGAATGTATGAATATTTTTCTACTGTATGCAAAAAATTGAAAAGGATGACTTAGGAATTTTTAGTCCCAATTCTACATAACATCTAAATGATAAGAGTTAATAAAAATTATAAAAAATATGTAAGAATATGACATATTATAATGATACTATTTAAAATATTTACTTACTTGTGATGAATTATTTTCTTCAGATTGAAATTGCATTCAAAGGGGTTCATTTTAAATTAGTAATATTTTAAACATTTTCTCTATATATCGTTAATTGTTTTATTATTCATTTACAATGAATATAGTTTGCATTCAATATTCATTTTGCCTTACTTAACCCATAAGCCAATAATTAAGTCCTTCCCTGACTCAGATTGTAGTTTAAATATGTGTTCTAAGTGGTATATGTTCTTTTTCCGATGAATTGATAAATTAAAATTATAGTTATGTGTAGCAATGAACGCTCCGGTGCGTATGTGTGTCTATTATTAGTCAACTCCAAAGCTTGTTAACCACAACCAAAATGCCTCATAATTTTAAACAACAGTCAGATGACAAGGTCACACTTGTGCTGATACCCCATTTTCTTCATTCACGCCTCACCAAGCACTATACCATCAGACAAATTTTTGATTAACACACGAGGCGATTGATGGACACAACGCGAGGGCTATTGATGACAAACATATAAATTCTGAACCTCGGTCAAGTGATGACGATGACATCTGAGCTTGCACCCCCTCTCCGAATTCCCGCACCACCCCAATTTAAAGACTGAGCCACGACAGATTCAACGTGCATTAACGCCTCTACACAGCGGCTTTTCAATGGCACCAAGGCTCAAAATCACGACTCGCCGACCACGAGTTCGTGACATGACACTCGTTTCTCAATGTCCCAACCCCAATAGGTTTAATGAGCATCATCTCCTATTCATAATTCTATTCCTCATCTCCTATTTCTATTCCCCTAATATAATCTGAACTCGAACATGTGAGACAGATGAAACATTGAAGGCCTAGAGCTCTGTACCATAACCACACTCCTATAACGATCAGAACTGTACCTATCGCATACATAAAAATGGTTTTTCCCTCCGTTAGGCACGCGAATCTCTCAGATGCATAATAAAAATTGTTTCAGTGCTGCGTCCACACGGTAGGTTGGAACGTGCCCTTCCTTCTTCTATCTGTCTTTTGTCACTCGCCTTAAGATTCAGTGCCAAGGACATAGGTGATTTCTTCATGTTTCGGACGGCAAATTGAACCTGATAGATGCAGCGCGCCCAACAACGTCATTTTTTATAACATTGTATTATTTAGTTGTTTTGATTTTTTCTTCTTGTAAAATAGAGTAGTTTTCAATTTTATACGAAAATAGTTCAAAACAAGTATTTTGCAATTTCTGTATGATAGGGTTTTTTTTTTGTTGCAGTTGAGATGTGTCTGAGGGATGCCACGCGCCTAGCTCCAACTGTATTTTTTTCAATTCTCAATGTAACTGGAATAAACTCCCAAAATATCTATATGGAGATGTTTGTATAACATCTATATATATCCAAAATCACTCAGATCCTCGCTCCCATATCTGAGAAAACTAGGTCACAAACTTTTGAAAGAGCTCCTACGAAGACGGTCTGAGTATAACATTCACATGCCTCGTTCATTTTGACTAAGGATTGAAGAAATATCTGATGTACAAATCCCCATTCAAGGCAAAAAACCAAGATAAACATCAGATTTATCAATCACTGTTTTATTACAAAATTTACAGTCCCTTATGTGAATATAATCACTTTCTTTTTAAGTAATTTCGTATAATAACAAAGATAAAGTGTGCTATAGGTTTTGTAAAAATTAAAATACTCTTATCCTGAAGTTCACTTCAAAAATGAATAACATAGCAACACATCAGAATTGAAAAATTGAAAATTTGTTCATGAACTTTTGGTACAGAATAAGCCGCATTTATGTGTGTTTTTTTTTTTTTTTTTTTACCAATTTTTTCCCATTTTAGTAATAATTTTTTTTTCGCTTCTTAATTTTAACACATTTTTCTTAAAATGTCTAAACAAATCTAAAAACAACCAAAATATATCTATTTTAAAAAAAAGCAGTCTCAAGTAGTCGGATACCTTAAGATATCAAAATTCTTTTACTAATTTCAAATAAAGAAGGTAGGCCTCTGAAATGCATAAATTTCAAATTTTGAATTAACATCGCTCCTTAGCTATATAAGAACTACTAAATAAGACTACTGAAAGGAAATTCCCACTGAACCTTAACGTGTTCTCTAATAGAGATGATTTGAATTTTTCATACATATATCTGTTAGTATCTATTGTGCTTTTTGAATGAGCAATACTTATATCTAATGAAGTGATATGGGTTTGAGAGTGAGGAACTATTTCCTTTATTCACTTCTCTTTTGATTTTGATTCAAAATTATAAGAACCCATCATTAAAAAAACAAATATTTCAAAATTGAAATCCAAATGAAGATACATTGGATATGTCTTGTAGTTTATAATACTTATCTTTTGTTAATCATTGTATTTAAAAACAAAAGTCTATAATTTTTATTTGGGAATTTTCCAAATTTGCTTCACCAATAATGAATAACTCTCGGTTATTTACGAGATCTTCATCTACATCCTGAAAATGACGAAACTAAATACTCACTGACGAACCACTGACAAAAAACGTCGCTTCAAAATTAAGCTTCTCAAAATGACTATCAAGTTAATGAATAACACTAAGGACTTAAAAAAAGCTAGATACTTATCTTCAACTCAGCTCCAGAAAGATCTTTATCTTAAAATGTCGTCAAATTATCATAGTTCCATATCTGTTTGGTCCACGGAAGATTCTAATCGCAAAATGGCGCTCCGTTTCGTCGTTGCAGATAACATCGACTTCAGAAAACAGTTCGGCTTTAAAAATATAATCGTGCAGCTCACAAAATGGAAGAAAAAGAAAAACATTCTATTTTCCTTCCTGTGTTCTGTTAATGCACATCTGTTAACGCATTTTTCATAGCTCTGAGTGTCAACTGTTATCTGCTGCATCTTGTCAATGTGCCGCTGCCAGTAGCTTGTGAATCAACTTTTCGGCATTATTTTTTACGGGTTTTAAATAGAATACCGTGAAATTATGAGTTTATTTAGATAATGAATTCGCATTTAGTATAAGACAGGCGCCTTGTTTGTAAGTCAAGATTTTATTTTAAGGGTTTCAATTAGAATCATCTGAAGAATTCACGTGAATATTTAGAAGTTTGAATTTCGTACATTTCTTTTGGTAAAGGTGTGAGTAAATTGAAAATATTCTTTTTCGCATTACATCACATCACACATTAACATTAAATTACACTACAAAACGTGGAACTTTGCCTTACCCCCCCCCCCAAATATTATACAATATCGTAAAAGCTAGTGGCCGAGATCAGAGACGTCTTAAGGCCCTGGGCCCAGAGAAATCCTAAGAATTTTTGAGGCCCTGGGCACCTATGCAAAAGTACGCCCTACCTGAGATCTTTAAAAATAGACAGTATATACCATGCTTTGACATATACTAGTTGAAACGGTAATGTGAAACAAATAAATGGGCACAACTCACAATTTCAAAAACCTAGGCCCAAACCGGCTCGACCGATGGCCGCATTTCTGCTAAATGAGTTGAATAATTTCTTATGTATTAGGCTTAGACCCAGATATGAACAATGGTCATCACATACTGATGCAGACTTACCCCTTTTGCTAGTTGACATGCAGTTTGAAATGCCCTGTTTTTCGAAGAATATGCACAGGAATAATGTTTGACCATTAAAATTATCCGGATCATGATCTTATTAAGACAGAGTCGAGAACAGAACAAGGCCCTAGGTCCGGGCCCAGTTGGCCGATGCCTTAAGGCGCCACTGGCCGAGATAGCCAAGTGGTCATGGTCGCGGATTCGTGGCCACCTTGTATTTGTAAAGTCGAGGATTTAAGCCCTGGTACCACAAATGGCCGAAGTATAGAAGGGTTGGTGCATATTGTATATGTCAAGGGTTAGAGTCCTCATGTCAATGTAGTGTTGAAGCTTGGAGATGGTGCCAACTCAGAGGTCAACCTTGTCACCTAATCGTGGGTCAAAAGTACGAGATCTGTCACCAATAATTCTCGCGCAGCACAATGCATTGCATCACAGAATATTAAAATATCACAATATTACCAAACATCACATTACAAAATGCTGCAATGAATTACATTTCAAAACATACACATTTTTTGTGTTACATCACATATTATATATCTCCAAATATTCTGTTATTTTCACACTTCATATTAGTTATCGTGAAAACAGTTCCTGTTATATTACATTATCTCCAAGCATCAGACTGCAGTGACAATTGGAATGATATTTAATTGAAATCGCATTGTAATACAAAAAAAAAGTTTATACAAATTAAACGAGTAAAAAGAATTAATTGTTTTTTTCCATACATTTGCATGTGTGTGTTTCATTCAGTATCTTACTACTTGTAACTTTTTTGTGTCATGAATATATTTTTATATTTTAGATCGAACAATAAGTATTATTTTTGAGTTTAAATATTTCTAGAGCTTAGTATGTAAAAAAAAGAAACAAAACAAAAAAATTCATGCAAAAACCAATTTGGTTTTTGTATATTATACAATCAACGTTTTTAGAAGTAAACAAAAGGAATACAAATAGGGTGACTAAATGTCATAATTAAATACAATATAAAATCAGAGAGAACTTATAAAAAGCTCTTTTCAATGAATTCTTACATTTAACTCCCTTAATCGATATATTTCCAAATACTATGAGCCGCAATAAGAAAATTAACGAGGTAATTAAAAGAAATAAACAAAAAAAATGTTGGCATTTATCGAAATTTTATATTTGAAGGATTCTTCATCTTTCAGGAATTATTCATTGTGAGTAAATATTCCATTTTCTCATTAGAAAGCTTTGTTTCCTTTTTGCATTGATTGAATTTCGATGTTAACAAATAATATTTTCTTGTTAATCAATATGTTAAGAATTATCTCTAGTAAATTTCCACATTAAGCTTTTTAAGAGAAAATAACAACTTAACTGGTGGAAAAAGTAAAGTGTGTGCGTGTGTGTGATGTTGCCTCTGAGAAAAAAACAAAATGTAATAAACTACAGATGGAACATAATGAAGAATTATTTATTATCGGCGAATTTTGAAACTACACGAAAGATACTGGCGATGGACATCATATTTCAGAACTGCAGTCATGTAACGAGGTCAAGTACTCATCTAGTATTTCATATATATTTTTCTTTGTTATATATTTTTACGAAACTTCCCCATTACTCGATTTATCTGTTGTTGTTACTTATGCCGCCTGGTAAACAGTAACATCAGATCAAGGTCCACGAAATTCATCATGGCAAGAGGCTAGTAGTCCACCTGCTATTAGCTGTAGCTTTGAACACCATTCAAGTGACAGTACGATTTGGCTAGGTTCCACCCCAATTTAGAGGGAGAACACCTTTGGGGTGGTCAGAGGTCTCTCACCTCTCTTCCCGTTCTATCAACCTCACGAGAGGACTTGCGACTTGACGGCTATTTAGAGTACCCTCATGCCACAAAGGCACCAAACATTTACAAACAGCCATACCTTCTCCGGGATTCAAACCCAGGCCCTACAGCACCGCAGTCAGCGTCACTAACCACTATACCGAATGGGCGGCACTCGATTTATCTTTATGAATCATTTGGTTTTTCATAATCATCGCTCGTCACAATATTTGACTGGATACATCTTAGCCTCTCTTTGATTACTTACCTTGGTTGGAATCAACCATTTTTGATGTGATTTTTGATAAACGTCACACTCTAAAACAATACGAGAGCTACTGGCAACGAACTTCGTAATTTTAAATCATGTTCAAGGGCAAAGGAGTTGTAGTTCCCTCTCCGAACTTAAACACCATGCTAATGGAAGACTCTGAGCCTCAACAAATTTAACGTACGTCAGCCACTCTACACGTCGGGTCTTCAGTGGCACTAGATTTCGCAACTGCGTCTCGGCAATGCCTGAAACGACTTCGTGACTACGACTCCATGGTTATTGCAACCATGTGGAATCGTGGTAGCCTTGATGGTAGAGTAACGAAGTCGAAGCCAATGTGTAGTAAGTTCATTA